>JAVJIF010009366.1:0-202881 GCA_038442645.1 Agave tequilana
TTTTTTAGTCTTAAACTTTTCAGTTCTGATTTGAAATTTTCAGTTCGATTTTCGGATTATATTTGCCAAACTGAACTGACTGAAAAAATCAGATTATAATTTTAATAAATATATAATATATATCTAGCCCAAAATTTGGCTCAAAATAATATAAATTCTGACCCAAAATAAAGAATATATATCTGATCCAAAATATATAAACACCTTGCCCCAAAATATGACCAAAAAAAAAAAAATCAAATTTACAATAATACAAATTCAGGCCTAAAATAACTATTTGGGCCAAGGCCCAACTAAATTTTCGAACAAAACTGAATAGAAAAATTCGGTTCAGCTCAGTTCGGTTCTCAACTAAAACCGATTCGATTCAAACCGTAACCTCCCTCTTTAACCTCATCGTCGGTCGCCGAATCCACCTTATATCGCTCTTGGGTTTCAAATTTCTTCTTTTCGATCTTCTTCTCACCTTTAAAACTCTTTTAAACAGCTAGTTTTATTCTCTCATTTTCGTTGATTTCTTCACAAAAATGCCTATTTCTGACCTTTAATTGATAAAGATCTTTAAATTGATAAAGGGGAATAATAATACTATAAGTATAAAAGGAGGGTAAATGATTGAGAAAAGCTAACGCGGGGGCAAACAAATAATTCGGTAAAAAAAAGGGTTACAAACGTATTTTTCCCACTATTTGTTTTCCCTAGAGATTTATGATTTGACAGCCCAAATTCAATGGATAAATTACACTTGAGCCCGCAAGTGGCCTAGTAGCACTATTTTTTCTACAATGTTTATTTTACATGTATAGTAGAAAAGAAAATTAAGTATTTATAAATAATTGATGATAACTTTTAATGTTTGTTATATATCCTCAAATGTTTATAAATAATTGATAATTCTTTTTCATGACTCAGCTCAGATGGTTCTATAATAACTATGAAGTTGAAACATGCAAGTTGAAGTCATGTATGAGTGAAATTTAAACATAACAAGAAAGAAAGGTTTGCAATCTTTTATGAATATTTCTTTTGCTGTTTGGTTAAAGTTAACTTGCTTTTTGTCGCCTTATGTTTTTCTTATACATCTGCGTGGCCCGATGGAAGTGAGAGAAAAATGTGCAAGTGAGACATGAGGGTGGAAAACGTAAAGTGTAATAAAAAATTGAGATTTGTGCAATTTCTATTTTCGGTATTTGGTTATAATGTGAAAGTATAAATGAAAAAATATATTATATTTTCTGGTTTTTTTGGTTAGTAATATGAAAGTGAAAGTGGGATAGTTGTCCACAAAATATATTAAATTAAATTTTTATTCTGAAATAACATTTTAGACTGTATTTTGACTGCAAGTGAGATATACATGACATCAAAATTTAATACATTAAGTTATAACTTATTACAAAGATTTACAACACACGACCACAAATTAACTGTAACACTTTAAAAGTGAGAAAATAGTAATATAAAAAGAACGCGTAAAAGAAAAAAAAGAAAAGAAAGAAGATTTTTTTTTTTTTTTCACTTTCAGTTCAAAACAAACAAATGAGGTGGGAAATGAGTTTTCTCATAACTCATTTTCCTCCCACTTTCATGAATCCAACCACGCTTCACGTGAATGTAGGTTTTCTGAAGACAACAGATGTTAAGATGTTCTTGAAAAAAAAATTGTACTTTATATCATAAACTTTTGGAAGAAAGGAGATAGTTGCCTTAAGTGTCCATTCCCGTATCATTAATATTTTTAAATATCAGTGGTGCTCGCAAATTCTTGTACAACGATTGACAACGGATGAAACTAATAATTATTTCTTCCTCTATTATGGGTGTCCCTTTATTATTATTTGCAAATAAAGTATTTTAAAATAATCTTATGTCAAGCTATTTGTATTTCTATCTGTGTGTTCAGGGCAATAATGTTCAAATAATTAGCCACATTTAAATTGTATAGCTAATGCCACGAATAAGTAGCTTCTAACAAGTGCAATCTAAGACTTTGGGCCTGTTTGTTTCGTTGCAAAACGTCGCAAGTCGTAAGTCGTAAAATGAGAATGAAAAAAGTGAACTGTAGCAGATAAAATATATTGTGTTTTACGGTGTTTGGTTGATAAAGTGAAGTGTAAATGGAAAAGTATATTGTGTTTTAACGGTGTTTGTTTGATAAAGTGAAAGTGTAAATGGTAAAATATATCGTGTTTTAAGGTGTTTGGTTGGTAATGTAAAAGTGTAAGTGAAAAAGTTGACCACAAAATTACTGTAGCAGTGATTTAAATATTATAAATACTATAAATTAAATATACTATTGCAAATTAAATTGTATTAATAATTTTGAGATAAAAAACTAATAATCTTAATATTTTATTTATAACCATAATATTAATAAATATTAGTATTAATAGTAAAATATTACTAAATATTAACTAAATAAATAATATAAAATTTTAAGAAAATCTAAAGAATATTAACAAAATTTTAAGAATACTAATAAAATATAAATATTAAAAATATTACAAAAATAATAAAATATAGTTATAATATTATATATTAAAATACTTGAAAATTATTATAATATAAATTTTATTATATATTATTGTATATTATAGAAATATAAAATTAACAGGGTAAAATATAATTATAAATTTAATAATATTATCATTATAGTATATTATACTGATTATTATTGCAATATTAACATAATAAAATATTAATATAATAATAAAATATATTATGATATTAATAAAGTAATTTTTTATATTAAAAAAAAATAAATAATTAAATATATAGTAATTTTATATTAAAGTATAATATTGTTATATTAATAAAATATTAACTCTAAATAAAATAATCAAAGGGAATAAGTATTAATAAAAATAAAGTATTAAATAAAATATTAATAAAAATATTAAATTAAAATAGTAAAATATTAAATATTAAAACATATTAAAAACAGTAAAAAATTAAAGATTAAAATATAAAATTTAAATAAGAAATTGAACACTATTTAAAATATTAAATATTAATAATATTAATTTATATATTGATTATCAAGTAATTGTTTTGAATTGTAAGTGTACTACAAGTGAGAGTTACATGATCACAAAATTAACTGTAGCAACTGCAAGTGGAAAAATATGAGTGTAAAAGTGAGATTACATGACCACAAATTTAACTGTAGCAACTGCAAGTGGAAAAGAAGAGTTGCATTTTGCAACTTGTTTTTCAGCGAAACGAACAACGGAAAATGGAAAGAAGTTTTACGACTTGCGTTTTGCGGCGAAACAAGCATGCCCAGTTTGGTAAATGAAACTGAGAGAGCAGAGTTAGAGGTTTTTACAGAAAAAGTTGGAGAGATTTAGAGAAAATAATTGGAGAGAGTTAGAGAGAAGTGAATTTAGAGTTGTTAACTCCTACAACAAAAGTTGGAGCGGTCATCGTCTTCACTTTTCTGGACCCATCTCCGGATCTGAGCCGGGCCGGGTTCATGCTGTCTGGCTCAAAATAAATAATAAATCAGTATGTTATATAGATTCAGACACGTGTCCACATATGATGCGTGCAACGCAATGCTGTCTCCTATTTGCGCCTAAACTTGATGCTACCGTCCAGAACCCAAGCATACGGCAAACTACAAAAAGACAAAAAAAGAAAAAAAAAGGCCGATTCAGTGTCTAAAATTTCTAAAAAAAACTCCAAGGAATTATTATGCATGAAACTTCAATATAAATTCCTTAGTTCAAGCACCCCCTCCAAAAGTTCACAGCAACAAAAATTTAAGAATATTTTAGCAGTTGCAATGCTGTTTGAAATACCAGTATTTTACAATATTGGATAGACATACTGATATGATTGGTATACAGTTAAAACAATAACGTAAAACTTATTACTGATAACTTTAAAGTAGTTATCAGCTATATAAATATATATTTAGAATAAATTAATAATACGAATTATTAATATCTAAAATTAATTGATAGATCTGTCGATATTACTTCTAAATACCTGCCAATATACTTTGCGGTATATCAATTTAAAGACTGATATTTAGGGGTGCCATCGGATCGGATACGGATCGGATATTACCTCTACCATATTCATATCTGCACCCAACCTTCAGATACGGATACGGATACGGATATTGGCGGATGTGAAAAATGATATCCGTATCCGCCAAAATCGGATATCAGATATAAATCGGATATTATTAGCGGATCGGATGCAGATACTAATCGGATATGTAAAAAATGGATATGGTTAAAGATAAATTAAACAGAAATACTTATATTACTTTTTATCTCATCTACTACAATATTAAATGTGATACATACTATGATATTATTGTGTACATATCAATACATTCATCATATTCATTATCATTCAACTTGTATAACAATAAATTACGCGTCCTCTGGTGCTAAATGCCGATTCGGATGCCATGGTTGATGACGAAATACTCAAAACATATTGTGTACTCTTACAAGAATCGAATACTTTCCACTATTACTTTTTCACCAACTCAAAATATCAAATTTAATGCCTTATTCCATTGAAGAATAGTCTCCTCCATACCGATATCATTATGAAGCACGCAACATTCGGATATCGGATCGGATACGAATAAGATATTACGTTTACCATATCCGTATCGCACCTACCTTTCGGATACGGATACGAATACGAATATTAACGGACGTGAAAAAATTATATCCGTATCCGGATTAGAGGCGGATTCGGATGCGGATATACGCGAATAATCCATATCCGGTGGCACCCCTACTGATATTGGTCATGTAGATATACTTTCATATATTGCTGTCAACATTTTTTATTGAATCTTATTTGCTATTGGTCAACCAAAATGCTGAATTGGCAAATTTTGTCTTTTGTGTTGGACCAATGTTGCAATACTATTAATGTAGAGGACTTGCGTGAAAACATTTCAAAAACAAATAAACCGGGGATGTTCGACAAACGGCTCATTTGCTTATTCTAAATGAGATCTGCGAAACCCTGAGCGAGAGAGAGAGAGATTGATTGAACAAAAACAGGCATCTCTTTTGTCATCTACCCATCGCGATTCGGATCTGGGGTCGGATCCGAATCCGACATTGGCCGGACCCGCTATCGGATCTTTTCTCCTTCCTCACAAAAATCCGCTCCCATGATCCGTACCGGGTTTCGGGTTTCCAACAACGATGAGCTTTGAGTAGCTGGATGTTAGGCTCGATCCATTTTGTCTCTGCTGTCGGAGCACGATTTCATCCGCTGGCTGTAAGATTTGGGAGCGGCGAATTTGCAGATTTGAATCTCACTCCTCCTTGCCGTCGGATTCTCTTCGTGATTTCTTGCGCCGGTGGAAGATTTGAGAGAAGAAATTTGGGGATTTAGGGTCTGATTAACGAGATGGATTTATCAGCTATTAGTGAGGAGTTGGGGGAGATCGATGGCCAGATCAGCGATATCTTTCGAGCTTTGTCGTAAGCTTCCCCTCCCCCCCCCCCCCCCCCCCCCACCCCACCCCACCCCACATGATCGTCTTTGAGAAGCTTGGCAATGTGTTCAATTTAAGGATAAAATTGTGTTCTTTTAATTTTTAATCTTATTGTCTTGATTTTTTTTTTTCATTGTAATGTTTAGTTTAGGTCAAGAAATGTTGCTTTTTGTTGGAATTTAATTTTTAAAACTTTTCCAAGAGAAACTTATAATCTTAATTTTAGGCATGGATTTTTGCTTGTTGGAAGTACTTACAGTGTATGGGTGTCCCTTTCTTTAAAAATGTAAAATTTATAATTTTTTTTGAAAAAGTTCAGCATGAAGTCCTTGGGATTGTTCAGCAATTTATATTGAAATTCTGGTTGAAATTGTCATCCTGTGATAAGATTAGTATGTGAAATAAAAATCACTGATTTAGCAGTTCTTTCAGTAATAATGTGGTCTATCATACACAAAAAACATTGTAATAGTCCAGGGTTTCGGATTGCTATATTTTTTAATCCAAAAAGTATAACAAAATTACGGTTTCTAATTTTTTTTAATGAAATTGTTTATCTCACAAATGATATGGTAGATGTGATGAGCTAGGACTGAGGCAGCTAGAAAGGATACTATAGCTGCTAATACAACAGGTAGTGTCCCATAAAGCTGAATGAAGACATAGGATTCATGTAGCTGACCGCAAAGCTTTGGCATAAAGGGCTGTTGTTGTTGTGACAAACAGTCATCTTAAACTCTCAATGAAGTTGTCATAGAACCATAAAAAAGAGTTAATTTTCTGATATCATCTAACCGTAGTTGGAATATAGGTTATCATGGATTAAATTATCTATGATGTAAGTTTCCACCAGTAAACATGTCGAATGGTAAATGACGCTGGGTTTGATCATAAACATTTTTGTGCATCGTTATCTTAATTGCTGTGACATTGCTAACAGGAATGGCTTTCAGAAATTGGAAAAGGTTAAAGACCCTAGTAGGCGGAGTAGGCAGCTTGAAGAACTTACAGATAAAATGCGGGAATGCAAGAGGTACTTATCGACCCTTTCTTAGGAAAGGAAAAGTACAACATTTCTGCATCTTTTTCTCTTTACATTATTTTCTGTAATTTTCATTGAGGTGGACCTCCCTTTACTTAAAGTTTGATAAATACTTTCTAACAAGTATATTTTGGTGCATTGAAGGCTTATCAAAGATTTTGATAGAGCGGTAAAGGAAGAGGAGGGCAGAAATAGTGCTGACACCAACAAAATGCTGAGTGACAAAAAACAGTCAATGGTGTTTTTTTGTCTCTTAACTTCTTTAGTCTCCATATGACCAAATATATACATGTTTGCACATATAGAAGAACTTGACTGGAGCAAATTTATTTTGCAGATTAAAGAGCTGAATTCATATGTTGCTCTCAAGAAGCAGTGAGTTTGTGTTTGCATCTCTTTACGGATGGATTCTATTTTTTTATCGGCACAATTTATATGTGATTCCCCCTCTTGAACACTTTAGATTTATTTAGCTGATCTTGCAACACGACATAGTCTAATCTGATGTGCCGACCTTCATGTGGATTAAATTTCTTCTCATAGCAAATCTTCATTTTTAATACTTTAGAAGTCATGCTTATTCTTATATTTCACCACTTCATTGGAGTTATAATGTGACACGTGTATGCGTGTATGAAAATCAGCAATAAAACACTCAATCACGCTTCACCAACATGAAATGATCGTTGATAGGAAAGGATGGAAACTAATAATGCAGAAATGACTGTAATAAAATAACATGCGCAGACTAATCTAATTTAATCGTGAATCAATTAAAGATAATGTATTACGTGGCAAAAGATTTTACGATCAAAATTAAACCTACTGAATTCAAAGACAAGTAGATACACTCAATTCACTTTTATGAACAACAGTTAAATCGATAAAATATCAAGGATTAATTATAGATTCAAATAACTAATCTACGTTAGAAGCGTATCTACTGAGGATCATGTGAGACCTCAATGATCTGAAGTCGGTGTCAGTGCGTAGATCTCGTCGTCACGAACGTAAGGGCTCGAAAATTGCCTGAATCGGAGTCCGGATGTACAAGTTATGACTCGAAAATGAAGAGAGACCGTTAACGAGCCTGTTTTGATCAGAACCCGTTACTGTTCATGCGGGTCGGGTTAATGTAGCAGTCGGGTTTATGACTTAAATTCATCTTAGTTTAATTATGGATGCGGTTGGTTGAGAAATTAAACCCGAATTCACTTCTTTCTTCTTCTTCTTCTTTCTTTGCAACTCAGGTCAAGAAGGAAGCGGCTTGAACGACGATCTAAAACTCGAGTCGAGCTCGGTCGATGGCAACGCGATTGAGGGAGAGTAGAAGGGCGGTGTCCAGACTTTCGTGTTCAGCACGACATCAAGGGAGGAGGTCGCGAGTGAGGTCGGTGCAGATGGATGATGGGTTCGGACTCGGCGGCATTGATGTTAGAGATGAAGGTGGCGGGGGTTGGGTCTTGGCGGGGCGACGGGAAGAGGAGAGGAGGCAGTGGGGCTGGGTTGGTGGCATGGTTCAAAGACTCGGCCGAGTCAGAGACGAGTTGGCTGAGTCGTATCCATCTCGGCCCGCTCCGAGACGAGTCCGAGTCACGAGTCGGTCGACTCAACTCAGAGGAGACCGATTCGGCCGAGAATCGGAGTTGACTCGGTTGACTCGGCCGTGACTCGGCTGAGTCGACTCGGTCGACTCTGATTCTCAGCCGAGTCGGCTCGAAACGTATATTCACCCCGTGATGAACGGGTATAAAGAAAAAAAAGAAACATAAAAAAGAAACTTACCTCTCTCGCTCAGATCTGGAGATTGCTGCTGCTGCCCGATCGTCGTCGCTCAGATCTGGACTCCGTCACCGCCCGATCGCTGCCGGCCGCTCCTCTCCAACCCCAGGTGATGTTTTCCCCCTATATGTCCTTTCCCACTCCCTCCCTCTCTCTCTCCCTCTCCCTCTCCCTCTCTCTCCCGCTTTCTCTCCCGTCTCTCTCTCTGTGTCTCTTTCCCTCACCCCCCTCTATTTCTCTCTCCCCCTCCCTCTCTAACCCGCTCCCTCTCTGTCCCTTTCCCTTTCCCTCCCTCTCTGTCCCTTCCCCTTCCCCTCCCTCTCTGTACCTGTTTCCGATCTCTCCCCACCTCTCTCCCCCCTCCAAGGTATAAGAGAAGCAGATGATGGTGGTGGTGGTGAAGATGGTGATGTTAATGATGGCGACGGTGGTGATGATGACAATAATAAGGGCGAAAAAATGATGATGGAGGAACTTATAGTCTTGAAGGTCATATGCAAATGTTGAGTTTGACATCAAACCAACATTATGGTGTGACATATGTCCATGACTACAGACCACAACTTGAGAAATCTACGAGCACTAGTATCGATTTATCTACTTACCACAGAGATGAATATGATGATGATTTTATGCCTCATCGCAATTCAATGTAGAAATAAGTACATTAGCATGTATTTATGAATGTAGTTTTGTGCAATTTACTATATTATGCATGTATTTTGATATGCTTCTACCGACGGCTCGTGTATTTATGCTTTCGCTTTATGTTTAGTGTGCTAGGTGATATGTTTTGGGCATATAATACATGAATGTGGATGTCTACATTTTTTTAAGATTTGTCGTGATTTTTTCAAAAATTTTGAGCTTTCTATGTAGAGTTTTGCGCTTATCGTCCGAGACCGATCCGAGTCGCCGAGACCGATCCGTCTCAGTGCCCGCCGAGTTGGCAGCCGGGACCGCGACTGTGAACTATGGTTGGTGGTGCGTTAAGAGGGACAAAGTGAGACGGTGCAAGGAGGGAGGCAGGTTAGAATGAATTGTTGGTTCAGTAGGCGGGTTGGTTCTCTAATGTGAAGGAGAGAGAACGACAGAGAGAAGGATAGGGTAGTTGTTGGTTTGAAGGGAGAGAGAAGAAAGAGAGAAAATCAGAGAGGGGGCTGCGGGTTTGAAAGAATAGGAGAGAGAACTTAGGTTTAGTTTTTTTAAGAAAATAGGATTACTCCTAAACAATTGAGTGAACCAATTTCACAATAATTTTTTTATCAAAATTCCTCATTGCATAATGTTTGATACAAAAGACCTTTTATAGGCTTGTACAAATTAAATACAACTCAAAATAAAATTTCTTATCAAGATAAAATTACAATTTTAAAATTTAGAAACTAAAAAAAAAAAAAATATAAAGCAACTGAAAATACATAGAATCCTACTACTGAAAAACTGAAACGAAACATCTTCTCTATCGGTGAAACACGGGCCATACACATGGCTTGATGTTCGCATCATTCTCTTCGTATTGGAGAGAACTCGACGGTTAGAAGTGAAAGTACTTTCATACTGCTTTAAAATTTTGTAATCAATTTTCGGCACTATTCCTGTCCAACAAATCAGATTTTTTCGAATCCCGCCAATTTTGGTGGTGATAATTTTATCATCTAAAATTTATCAACTCGACATGCTGTATAGGGTAACATATCTTGTAGTGGTGAATGGAAAGGGCTCTCGCAAATAAGCTCATGGAAAGGCTTATCAGTAAGTGGGACAACATTAAGACTTTTATAATCCACTAAGTATTCAACATTAAAAGTAGAACTATGTCAACATTTATAAAATATTTATATCATAAATATCATTGTTTAATTCCATCAAGATTTCAAATGAACCAGAACTACAAGCATGCAATTTTTGAACATCACCAACATTAAAAGTATTTAATCTATTCCTATCATCAGCTTGTATCTCATAGTTGGCGTTGTTTTATGCAATTTATTACTGATCTCCGTGTGTTGTTCATGCACATTTGATGCGAAAAATGATGTAGATGATGATGCAAACTCAGTGACTTCATACTGATCGGCTATGGGATGAGGTCTGTGAAGAATTTTGATTTAGTACCTAATAAATACCACAAGAGAAAATGGGATGGAGTCGTCAATAGAGGAGGAAGGAAGCAAGTAAGGGTTGATAGGAGAGGTGGAAGGGGTTGGCGGCAAGAGTCGGCAACCAGTGATGAGGGAGAAGGTGGTGTCGATAGAAGAGCCAGAGAAGAATAAGAGCAAACAATAGTTGCGATAGGAGTAGCTGGGATAATAACTGTTTAAGCCGGGGAAACTACACTAAACTCCTTAATTATAGGAGTTACTTTCAGGAAAATAGTGCATCGGGCTTAGAGGCTGCAGAGGGAACTCCGTCAATAATGATAACCTTAAAGAGATTGGTGCATTTGTCAACTAACCTTAACACTTATCACATTTACATGAGGAGACTTCTTTTTGGTGCCTTTGTTTCGGTGGCTTAATATCATACCTAGGTGGGTGTATAACGGTACTAGGCTTATGAGGTTGAACAGAAGGGGAGGTCTAGACTCGTAGAAATATGGTGGTACATATTTAGTGATGAGTTTATTTTTCATACATTCTCAAGGTTCAATCTGTTGTTGAGTTCGAGCTTTTCTATCTCTTTTCAAATCTCTCCATATTGGCTAGCTTATCCAGTCAGTTCGTGATAGCGAACCTGACTTTCTTAATTTCAAAAAATGATTATCGGTTGAAGTACATGTCCATACTTTGTAACCAATTTAAAAAAACTTGAGGATCACTTAAATAATCAGAATAATTCAGACGATCATCAAAAAATTGATACATTTATGGTGGTGGTGTGAGAGCAATTTTTATTTTTATTTTTATTTTTTTAATAATACAAGAAATCATAAAGTTTCTTAATAAGTGGCCTACAAGATATGAAAGCGAAAGATTTTTTGACCTTTTTTTGAATTTTAAAAATTTTATTTTATTTTGAATAAAATCTAAAATAAATGAAGTAAGTAAATAAACATGACTAAAATACAAATCTTACCCTAATCGTGCTCTGATATCAAATTGATGTGAAACATGCATGCGTGTATGAAAATCAGCAATAAATACTCAATCACGTTTCACCAACATAAAACGATCGTTGGTAGGAAAGTATGAAAACTAATAATGGAGACGACTGTACTAAAATAAAATGCATAGACTAATCTAATTCAATCGTGAATCAATTAAAATAATATATTACGCGGCAAAAAATTCTACGATCAAGATTAAATCTACTGAATTCGAAGACTAGAAGATACACTCAATCTCACGTTTATGGACAACAGTTAAATCAATAAAAGATCAAAGATTAATTATTGGACTCAAAGTAACTGTTCTGAATTAGAAACTTGATATTGTAGAAGCTCATTCTGAACTTCATTTAACCAATTTAGGAGATCATGTGCATGTAATGAAGAAAAGGTCACTTCAGATTGCAGTTATGGGGCTTGATTTATTTTCTTCTCTGTTTTTTTCTCCAGGAGATCAGGAGAGAAGGGAAGACTTATAACTGTGCTTTCGATAGGCTCATAATTCAATTATAAGTTGTGAAGTTGTCAAATATAGGAAATGCTTGGTTTTATGAAGAAATATGTAAGATATGTTGGAGAAAGTTAACAAAGATATTGCAATTGGAGAAAAAATAGAGTTGATTCACAATCAAGGGTACCATGCTCCTAATGCTGCTAATGTGTTCCTTGAAATGAGTGTGATTCTGTAAAATTTGTACTTAAATATAAGTGTGGTGGCAAACAATTAATGCATCCATGTCAAGACAATGCAGCTATGATGTAGGCTAGGTATGAACACAAGATGACCCCCCATGCATTAATAATTATTCCATAATTCTTTCAGTTTTCTGTTGAGAGGTTCGTGTGAAATAATTCGGATGAACGTTTTTTTTAGGTTTGACCTAGAGGCTAGAGCTATAGCTATATACTCACACCCTGTAGGCCTCACAAAGGGTAGTTTTTTGTCAAATGTTTTCTAGGGTGTAAATCCAGTTAGAAATATTCTGTCCTTTGTTACTCGAGCATCTACATGGGATACAACTTTCCAATTATTGGGATTTCTCTTCATTCACTATAAATTGTTTTTTCAGTTCTCATTTTGTAGCATTGCAAGTTGCACTCTCTTCCTGCTTTTCTTTTTTCTGTTTTACTTGAAATTGTTGACTTCCTTTTTGAGGTAGCTCTCTTGAGCTTTCTGCCTTGCTGCTTTATCTGCTGCTCCTTGTGCTGTTCACTGATCTTGGGTGTTTCAACCTTTGAACCATGCTCCTGTTTTTCACTAATCTTGCTTTTTCAAGCTTAAGCTGGCATAACATCTCTGCACCACATAAAAAAGAAAAGAAAAATAATCATTGCATCCTCGGAGATATTATACCAAGGATTTTCTTAGACAATTAGTCTTCCTCTCAGTTTGGTAGATCTCTATTGCAATCCCATGTGACATCATTCTAGTCCTTAGGATGTTTCTTTTATAGCTATCATCTTAAAGTTTCAGACCAGACAACCGAGTTGACTCATTCTCCTTCCTTACGTGACTCCCAAACTATTTGTGACAATAAAGAGGCCACTGGTGGACTCCTTTTTAAAAATCCAATTGCGGATTTCTAGCATGTAATTTTTTTTTGAACTTCAAATAATAAAAGCCGAGATTCTCCTTTTTAAAAATCCAATTGCTGATTTCTAGCTTGTAATTTTTTTTGAACTTCAAATAATAAAAGCCGAGATTCTTCTTTTACCATTTAAAGGTAGACTAGATGTAGGTGTAGTGCTGTGTCTTGACATATTATATGTTCAATTCATGAGAAAAAATTATCGATGATGGTTGCTATAAAAGGGAATATATGGGGGTGTAAAGGGCGGATATGGAGGGGATACCACGATATCCTTATATTTTCCATTTAACATTTGGATACTTATCAAATGGATATTAAATAGTGCCAGATGTTGATTATTAGTTATTACTATTCATATCCGCTTCTATGTGGATACAGAGTGAATTCGGATAAATTTGGATATTTGTTTATAACCAATTTTCCTTTATAGAATACTTGTTTGCGAGCTAGCACATCATTTATAAAATTGAGCTTGTGAGAGGCAAAAGTAGTGAGTTCTACCCTACTAATCAACTTTGAATTAGGGCATGACTATATTTCATCTCATTGCAGCTCACTTTTATAAATAGCTTATTAGCTCATAAACAAAAACTTTTTCTTAATTATAATTCATAAACTCATCAAAGTTGATACTTGTAGTTCCAATTTCAAATGCTGTATTACTAATTTAAAACAAAAAGCAACTATTAAATAATTATATATTACAGTAACTATTGGAGCTCCACCTATTTCAGTGACTTCAGCTCTGCACAAGGCAACTATATATACTTATTTGTAGCAAATATGTAGATATCCATACCCACTCCATTTTTAAGGGGATACTAAAGAGAGTCGGAAACTGATTAGTGATGTTCATATATACGAAGCAGATTCAGATATTTCAAGTATCTATTTACACCCATAGGAATATAGGTTCATGTTAATAGCTTGTTGATTGACTTTTTGGAAGACTCCTCTTAGATAAGTTAACTGATGTTATTAAAAAATTCAGATGGAACTTGATATGTCATATGTGGATCCATCATTATCAATCTTTATCTATGACTTGCCGCATGGACTGGTTTGATTGTGGAGGATGATTCTGTACCGAGAAGATTCCACAAAGGGTTTAATAAACTTTTACAATGGCTGTCAACATTATGTCAACCGTCTACTTTGGTGCCAAATTTATGGTTAAGAAAACTTGGCTGGTGTTAAATTTGTTAGATATAATAGGTAGGTAATTGATACAGTTATTTGGCTATAGAGTCCTAAGAATATTTAGAGTCTTATAGAGTTTTATAGTATTTCGAGTCATAGTTTGAGCATGATTTGATTTGTATGGAGACTATGATTATATATAGGGAGAGGATTACTCATGGTTCTATGTAATTGTTTATAATTTTTAATAATCAATAAAGATGTAGTCAATCGTAGTTTAACAAAATTTATGGAAAAAGGGTGTTTGCCAAAAAACCTTATAAGTGAACTTGGCTGGGAGGAGAAACTATTATATTATATACACCGTAAGCTCATGTGACCAAGGAGCAGCTCTCTAAAATTCTCGTAGTCTTTAAAGAATCAAAGATAAAGATCGTTCTAGAAATTTGCATTCATTTCTAATCCGCAACAATGAGTAAAGAGCCAAACAAAGGGACATTTCCATACTCAATATATGGTCTCCCATGGGAATTATTTCATGTGTAACCTGGTTGCTTGGTGTGGGTAAGATTAACCTGAGGAAAATGAGGTCGAATTGTCTAAACAATCAATCTACTTAGGGAGTTGTTTATTGTTGTCTTGTCATTTGGAAAAAAGAGGTTAAAGTAGCTTGTTGAGACAAGCTCTTGGCATATCGTGAAATTAGTTTCTAACTGATCGTACAACAATACCAACAGGTACCTTTATCTAATCAAATATGAAAACAAATGCATCAATCTACTTAGGGAGTTGGTTATTGATGGTCTTGTCATTTGAAAAAGAGGTTAAACTAGCTTGTTACGACAAGCTCTTGGCATATCGTGAAATTAGTTTCTAACTGATCATACAACAATACCAACAGGTACCTTTTATCTAATCAAAATAGGAAAAAAATGCTAACTATGGCAGACAGGTTATAATTCCAAACTAATTGATCATTTTATTATTGAGCTGTTAATTACAAGAAAATTGCTTCTATTATTCAATTTTATATGATACTTTGATGCAACCTTTTTTTATTTTCTCAAGTATTGAGGTTGTTAGATGATTTTTTTTTTTTAAATTTCTACAAAATTAACTGTAGCTCTGGCATGTGTAATTGCAGGTGTGCTAGTAGTATTGAGAATAAACGAGTTGATCTCTTTGATGGCCCTGGAGGAGAAGTCTATGGGAAGAAAATGTCTTGCTGGCCTCAAGTAAGTTGCACGCTCTCATACGGCCTTGTGATAACCTATTGATATATACTAGGTGAAATCACTGATCCCCTTCTTCATTACTTTTATCTGACTTTGGCACATGCAGCAGAGAAACCCTTAAATATACACTCAATGCTCTGAAGCTAGGACAAAGTGTAGGAGATGGGGACATTTTCATGTATGAAAACATCCACCTTTGGCGGGGGGTGGGGGGGGGTGGGGGGGGGGAGCGGAAGGGGGGAGGGGGGTGGGGAGAAGAGAAAAGAAAAGGAGAGAAAGTAAATGCACTTTCAAGATTAAGTCAAGACATAAATTGTGTTAAATTGATCAGTAGAATGGTACATCTGTACGCGTACTTGTTGAATTTACGCAGTGACAACTGAAATTTTGAAAGCCCAACGCTTACAATTTTAGGTGAATTCTAAATTAATTTTACAATTCATTATTTCTAAACCCGCTAGAGTAGAAAATTGCTTTTAATGCTACTCTCTACTGGGTCGAGTCCACATCGTTTGTTTAACTATCAAATTAGGCCCCCTTAAGCGAAAAAAAGAAGACGAAAATACCAAATTAGATCTTAAGTGCCAATGACTTGTTACATATTTGGAGCAAATGGAACCAACAACTACACAAGGACATCTCTCAGCATTTGAGCCGGTAAAACATGTCATCTTGCTGTGCTGCAACTACGCAGAACTCTGGGGTTCTGGTTTGTGTCGAGGGAAATACTTTTTATGCTCAAACACTTCCCTGCATATTGTGCCCATTTTGAAGGCCGGAACATAGGCTTCTTGCACAGCGGCATTTTTCTTAGGAAGATCTATTTTATTATGCACCCAGTTACTTGAATCTGGGTGGCTCTAATACCATCTTAACTTCCTGTGATACACCAAAACTCCAAATTTGTGTCTGGGCTGAGAAACTAGTTTATAATCTAGCAAATCAGTTTTCCCATCTAATTTCATAGACATTCTAGGACAAGGAATGCTTGTCCTTAGATTGAGTGCAAAGGGCTCGATTATTACTAATACACATAATCTACTGTCATCCATCATCCTTTTTGAATGTTGCACAATTCCAAAAAAAAAAAGATGTGGTCAATGTTGTTTCCTGGTCACAATATATTTTATATGCTTGGCTTCTTTGCAGTCAGATTTCTTCGTGTTGCTTCTGTTCTTCCTAAATCATTATGTTCCCATGTCTCTCCATACTGTGTCCCCTTGTATTCCCACACACTTTTGGTCTTCCTCCTGTGTCTTGACTCTTTTTTCCTCTGTTTCTTCTTAGTTGCTTGATGCCTGCAAGCATAAGCTGAAGTTCGTTCCTCCACAAAAGAAAACCATTTGTTTCTGCTGTTCTTCCTCGGGCTGTCATCTTAAAGGAAGGAGTATGCACATCCTTTCTGCTCTGTGCACTACTTCTGAACATTTGACATTGATTATTGGTACACGTGGATTTCCTTTCTTCGCAGCAAGTCCAACATCAACTTCTTTTTTATCATGCTCAGGCAAAAACCTCTTTGCAGTTGACCAATACATCCACATTATGTTTTCTTGCACTGCCTTGGATTCCTCTAGCCAAAACTTTCCTTTTCCATCACTTCCCATGCACATCTTGTTTATATTAATCCTCATCTTTGGAGAAGCCTGGTCTGATAGTGATGAAGCTCTTCACTGAAAATAGTCATGAAGCTCACCATCATAGCGACCATTCAGTCAGTAATGTTTAGTAGCGATGAAACTTAGGATTAGTAGACAGAATCTAGACCAAATGATCTTGATGTGCTGGAATTAGGTTGTGTCTTATTTAGGGGTGTAAATGGATCAGATACAACTTATCATACCATATTTACCATATTCATATCCGTTTTTCAGTCGCTGATACATCATACATGTATGGATATCTCTACTAATATAGGCTTTTGAGAACTCACAGACTCATGTCATGTCCTACCACTCCCTAAATTTATCATAGCCATTCATATATTAACAACATCATCATCTAAGATTTCAACTATAATAATCTTCATTTGAATCTTCTTCTAAGGTGACCTCTAGACTTTTTTTAACCTTTGGTACATGTGTGGACTGCATAAAGGCATAATCACGTTTTATAAAAAGGGTGCTATAAGAAGTAATGGAACGCTAGAAATTGTGCACCTAACATTTGTGGACCATAACAGCCTTCATTTAATTCAACTTATTATATTTTAAAAATTGAAGTCATGTTTTTCAAAGCATATTTAAGGCTTTTCTAATTATCTAGAAGAGGATCATATAATAACCTTTTTCTTTTATAAGTAATGCAATATTTTATTGAAATTTAAAGCTTGATATAGCTCTCCTAAGGGTTGAAAGCACATTTTTTTGCACATGCAAGTCCAATAAGAAAAATCATATATGTATCCACTATGGGCGTGTTTGGTTGCAAGGAAGTGGGCGGAAGTAAGGAAATGGGGAAGTATAATTGCTCACTTTACTATCTATCCAAACGCCGGGAAAAAAAAAAGAGAAAATCCCTTTTCCTTTTCTCTTTTCTTTTTTATACAATCACTCTCTCACTTCCAGTGTGCTACAGTTAATTTTATGGTCATGTAAATCTCATTTGTAATAAGATGTAACTCAAAACAGTTAATTTTGTGATCATGTAAATCTCACTTGCATTTTAATTATAATCTATTTTTATTTTTCTTAATTAATTTTTATTTTATATTATTTTACGGTCAACTTTGTGGTCAACTTTTTCACTTTCACATTACCATCCAAAACACCAGAAAAGATATAACATTTTTCAAACTACACTTCTCAACAACATCCAAACACTAGAAAACTCACTAATCAATTCTCAAGTTCTAAAGGGAACTATTACTATTCCCTCACTCCCTCACTCCACCCCTAACCAAACATCCCCTATAAGCGGATACAGATGCTGACCAAACATGAAGGAAATATATATGGTTACAGATCAGATGTAAGCACAAATAGATAGGACTATACATAGATTAAGTGTAACATAGCTGCAGACAAATGAATAAGTGATTCGTATAATCACTAATACATTACAAACATTATTTTTTGCATAGTTGTAGACAAGCAGACGCTTATTGCAACTAGCAATATCACTATTACAATTAACACTTGGTCCTTAACAAGTTCACAAAAGACTAAGACAAATAGTTACTAATTCTTGAACTAACTCTTAACGCGTGGAAGGAGGAACCTGCGGCAAGAGCAGTATAAATTTGTCTTCATTAATCTTCCTCTCACCCCTTGAGAGATATAGGGAGAGAGCATAAGGAGGGGAGAGAAGGGGGAGCACCGTGAGGCTGGCGGAATGACTGTTCCGGGAGAGAGAGAGAGAGAGAGAGAGAGAGAGAGAGAGAGAGAGAGAGAGCCATCAATCGCTCTATTAGGAAATGCAGTAAAGTAAGGAGAATAAGAGGGTGCCCTAGGTGAGGTTTTTGATTGATTTAGGATTGTATGGGATTGAGGGTTAAGAGAAAACAAATATTTATATTTATAACGTATGTTGTCTGGGAGACACCACGATATTCTTGCTTTAATCCTGATTATATTTTGGGTTATGGTTAGAGTTTGTCGGGAAGAACTGTTATGTTTATCGTAGAGGTAGAGGAGTGGTAGCAGTGCTGGCAACTTTGTCGTCTTCACTGGCAATTGGAATAAGTGAGGTTGATGATGATGAGAGATTAGGCTTTTATACAAACTTGAAGATAGGAGTGATTTTTATTTATTTTATGCTAAATTATACAATACTACCACGTAAATTGTAATACCACTACTGCTGCATGAAAGCACATGTAATAGGCAAGGTTAGTCCTAAGTTACAAATCATAAAAGAAGTTGGAGGTAGTTTTTGCAATAATTGTGGTAGGAAAATAATTTATCTACACTTTGTCTTAAAATTATGTTAAGGGTATTTTGTACATGAAGAATGATAACTTTTACCTATGGAGTTTTGTGAAAGGCAGTTTTTCCAAAATTGAGGGGAAAGTTGGAGGATCACAAATAAGAAATCAAGTAGGGGGTAGTTTCTGGTAGTAGGTGTTACTTTCTAATAGTTCTCTATAATTTAGTCCATACTCTATACTAATCTTGACCGATCCAATCTATCTCTTTTGGCGCATTGCTATACATGCCTATACATGTTTATACTTATGTACTGACACACACTCTCTCTTTGTATGTTGCACCCATGAGCGTGGTTTGGGGGCTTAAGCTTTCTACTTTTGTTTTCTCCCAAGTATACAAATTTCTTCAAGTATACAAATATACATACACAGTTACCCTGTGTGTGTTAGGATTATGACTGGAATACGTCGTGAAGATAGACGAAACTTTAGAGATCAAAGAACGGACGCGCACAAAGAGCCGTGTACAGTATAAGTCGACTTATAATTAGTATAGTTGATTTATGATAAGAATTAGTCGACTTATACTTTGTATAATCAACTGGTTTTGCAAACAAAAAGTAAGAATTTCGGATTTTTGATAGATTAGTCGACTTATACTTATGTATAGTCGACTAATAGACATGATTAGTCGACTTATAGTCAACTAGTATCGGGTATGGTTGTTTTCTTTTTTGGATATGTTTCCAGTTTTGAATTGGATTCGAGTTTTCTTTCTTCTGAGGCGGTGATTGTTCATATTGATGGAGTTTGTATAGGACTAGGAGAGTCCTATGGTCAATATATAACCCTTTGGGTGTGGGTTCAATGCAATTCAATTCAATAGAGATTTATATGAGAAGTTTTAGTCATAAGAGTTTGCTGTTCTAGGCGACCATCAAAGGGCTTGTAATCTTCTTAGCAAGAGGTGTAAGTGTTTTATTGTATTCCCCCAAAGTTTAATAAAGTTTCTCCCCCTTTCTCTCGTGGGCATACACAAGATCTGTTTGATCGGCGGAATCACGTTAAATTATGTGTTGGCTTTTTTAGTTCAGAACATCTTTTTCTCTTTTTCTTCTGGTTGCTCGTCGATCCTGTGTTGTTTCCACTGCGCCGCCCTAACTACTGGTCGTGGGGCAATTCACAACAGTGTGTGTTTGGGGGGCACGTAGTGTGCGTCCACGTGCATTTGTGCACACAATCTTTACTTTGTAAGGGCAAATTACTTCAGTTTGAGCAGGAGCTTATCATTTTGCTCACAGTAATAAATTGGCTCAATTTGTGCTCTCTCTCTCTCTCTCGCGTGCGCGCACGGTGGGAACACAGTGTGCGTCCACATGTATTTATGTGTGCAATCTTTACTTTGTAAGCGCAGATTGGTTTGGTTTAAGCAGGAAGTTACCGTTTTGCTTATAGTAATTTCCATAAGGTTGTGATGAGAGGCTAATCAAAGAGCACCATCCATCACCTTGACTGTACTACCAGAATCTTGAATAAGATTAGTACAAAAAGTAGAACCTTTTGCCTGAAACTAAATTTTCTTGAGTTTTGGAACAACACTAAATTTTACATGGACTATACTACCGGATTCTTGAATAAGATAAGTCTATAGTACAGAAACAGGACATATTGCTGAAACTGGATCTTCTTGAGCTTAGTTGGGCTGTGCCGTCATGAGCAAACCTGATTTTCCACCAGTAATGGAATCATAAGTCATTGCATTTGTATGTTCCTTAATCTATGTGCAAGGTATTAATTTTGTTCTGTCTATGTCAAGGTATTAATTTTGTTTTTCCAAGGTTCATTTTACCCTTTTCCTTTTTTATAAATTAGAGTTGATGGTGCTAATTTCATAGATCGTCTTTCTTTTTCTTTCTTTTTAAATTTTTCCTTCTTGCTGATTAAAAGTCAATATATTTGTAGGTATGACCAATCAACAATTAATGGACAATGGTCATCAGATGATGAATGAAACAGATCAAGCTATAGAGCGATCGAAGAAGGTTAGTTTCTCGATCACCATAAATGAAATGCACAAACTGCACAAACCTTTGTTATCTTCTCTATTTATATCCATCACCTGCTTTAAAACCAGAAACAAAGAAGTGACTCATGGGACTAACAGCTTTGCAGCCAGGATACTGATTGTGATGAATTAAGTTATTTAAGTTAATGTTCTTTCCATATACTAAAAAATATACTAAAAACCTAACTTCCATCACCAGCTCTATTCTAATCTTGTATGACTTCATTATCATTTCAGACCTTTATCTCTAGATTTAAACTACAAGAGCTAACATTATTCTAGTTTTTACTATATTTCAGAATGTCAATTTTGGCTCTCGGGTGACTTAGAGATTAAATCAATTGCTTATATGCGATTATGTCCTCTCGAATTTGGAGGGTTGCTTCTTTGTAGACACGTGTAATCTTGCCTCCAATGTTTGATGCTGGTCCTTCTATCACTAAATACTTTGCAGGATAAGGCTTCACCACCTATTATGCTTATCTGTAGAGCATGTAAAGCTCATGCATTTGGGCAACACTTCTCAGAGTCTGTGCTCTATTGTCACAACTCCAAAGTGGATAGTCCTACATCATATGTGCGCTAGAATAGTGTCTAGAATATAACAGTCTTCGAACTCAAGAACCAATTGTAGCTTGAAATTTTGAGGCTAGAACAGTGTTAAAAGTTCCATAGTTAGGATGAGAGGGAGAGCACCCATAGGGCATCGTCCTAGTACTACTTCTCGTATTACATCTATCACCTCTCCTTTTAGTGAAAAAGGGTGGCTGGTGTTAATGTTGATTATATTGCAAATTGTGTGTTCATCAATGCTTGTGTTTATTATTTATTTTCAACTACCTAGTTTTGTAGATTTACATTGTTAGAGTAGAAACATGATTTCTATTTCTACTAGGATTTCTTTTTATTTTGGTTTTCTATTTTGATTTGGTTTCTTATTTTTAGTTTCCTACTTCAAATTGAATATTATGTATTATCCTAATCTTATTAGGATTATAGGTTTTCTTATCATGTAATTGTGATGCATATATATTTTGGACATTGCCCATATCAATAATAATAAAATATTCTCTTCATCTTTCTTCTCTCTTTTTCTCTCATTTTTATGCTTTCAAACTTCACTTGGTATTTCCGTACATCCTGCGGATCAACTCCTCGCTGAGTTCGACGGGGGATGGACAGGATGATCGTTCGTGATTTGTGGTGGTAGAGATGGTGACCGTGGTGGCGGTCGAGAAGGCGGTCGCGGTGGTGGCCATGGTGGTTCGTCGTTAGATGATCGTTGCGTAATCGTTCATGGTTCGTCATTATTAGTTCATGGTTTGTCATTGTTCGTTTGTGGCTCTTGGTGGTAGAGATGGTGGCCATGGTGGTGGTGAGGAGGTAGTCGTGGTGGCGGCCATGGTGATTCGTCGTTAGATGATCGTTGCGTATTTGTTCATTTGTTGTTCATCGTTCGTGATTTGTCACTGTAGATCTCATTGTTCGTGATTCGTTTGTTATGAGATCTAGTGTTGTTGGTTGTTGGATGTGATTCGTTGTGAGATCATGTGGTTGACTGGCGTTGGTGACTGTGATAGTGGCCGTGGTGGTGGTTTTTATTTTATGTAGCAAGTTGGGCATATTTGATCTCCATGTAGAATTTTTATTTCTACTAGGATTTCTCTTTATTTTGATTTTTTTTAATTTTGATTTCCTACTCTAAGTTGAACATTGTGTATTATTCTAATCTTATTAGGATTAGATGTTTTTTTTTATCATTATCATGTAATTGTGATGTTTATCATTTTGGGGCATTGCCCCATATCAATAATACTACGATCTTCTCTTCATCTTTCTTCTCTTCTCCTCTCCTCTTTCTATATTTCCAAACTTCACTTACATCAGGTGCTACCTTCATCTTATTTTCACGCAATTGGACTTCACAGATAATCACAGATTTCTCTTGGGCATGTGTTATACTGTAAGTCTGTACCTACTCTAGCATCATGCTGATGTGCTGTTTTACTCAACAATTTTCATCTTCCAACTACTGATTTGATGTGCTGAAATGATTTTTTCTGTTACACTAGCAATCAGTTAATTGTGAGTCTTCGAGTGATAATGCTAATATGTAGTTATCTTTTAGAATGTTGAAACATTAATTTTTTTGTAAAAACGACATCCTTTATTATTTGTAAATTGTAATAAAATGTTCTGTTTTATAGACTATTTGTTTGTTTTACAAACCTTGTGCTCATGATGTAGAAAAAATGGGGATGGGGTCATGTATTAAAATGTTCCGTTTTATGAGCACTAGAAAAAATGATTGATTTTGGACATGGAGTCATGTATCAATCTTGTGCCCATGATGTATAACAGGATCTAGTTATTGCAGGTGCTTTATATGGTGCATCATTTTCTCCTTTTCTTTTAGTTTCAAATTGCTCAACTTTTGTTTGTCATTTTGGTATTTAGGTAGTTGAAGACACAATTAATGTTGGAGCAGAGACTGCAGCCGCTCTCAAGGCACAGGTGCGTCGTGGATTGTGGGCGAGTAACACTTATATTCACCATGGCTTTAATTTAATCTGATTGTTTCCCTTTTATATGTGCCAGACTGAACAAATGAGCAGAATTGTTAATGAACTTGACTCAATACATTTTTCGATCAAGAAGGCGACTAAATTGGTGAAAGAAATCGGCAGACAGGTTGGGTTCTGATCCTTTGCTTTATTCTCATTCTCTAAGGCTATAATTATCTTTCTTCTCTCACTTGTGTTTTTTTCTTTTCTTTATTTAAGGTTGCAACTGACCGTTGTATAATGGCCATGCTCTTCCTGATTGTAATGGGGGTAATAGCTATTATCATTGTGAAGGTTGGACATCCATATACTTGTAACATTTTCAGTGCATTGCAATTTTCATTTTTTAAAGCTTCTGTTACGTTTCCGGTACTTAGTGAGTCTCAAACCTCGCGAGTTCAGTTGCTGCATAGACATGGTTATCTTTGTGGATCATCTTGAACCACCTTTGTCAAATCATTAGGCTTTAAACTGAATGAGATTTTCGGTTGTAAGCTCATGGATTGCTAGCTTTTATGTGTCAGCAAAACAACTGTGGTAACTTTAGGACAAAATACTGGTTGTAGGATGTTTCGATGATAGGATTGTGAAATAGGTCTATTTACACTCTTGGCAGCTGTTGGCAACTCATCATCACACAGCATGGTCCCGTGCCCCGTCCTACTGAGCTTTCTCTTGGTGTCGTGGATTAAATATGCATGCCATTACTACTATGATAAGCTTTTTTTGATGTTATTGCTGTTGCTGTTGTTGTTCATGGCAACATTCTAACACTATGCCGAGCTTTATAAAATTCTGTTTCATGGTTAGCACCAATAGACATAAGTATAGACAATTGCCATAGATGTAAAAGTCCGCACTTGGTCTCTCTGAATCTGCTTCAAACTGAAACTACTTCAATATGCAATGATACAAGAAGTTCGAGTTTTCTTTTCTTGTTTCTTGGTAGATTATTTTTGCAGATGTGTTAATCATTTTCTTCTTTAAATGTCCAGATTGTTAACCCTCATGACAAGGACATACGTGATATTCCTGGGCTCGCTCCACCAGCTCAAGCCAATCGAAGGCTTCTGTGGGATTTGAGTGAGACATAAAACCTTATTATAGCTTATATTTTTCTATACCCAATTTTCTTCTGCTATAAAGATTGACATCTTATTGCTGATTGTTGCATTTCCTTAAAATATGTTCCTTGTTGTATTAACGCATCTTCATTTTTAATACAATCTACACTAAAAAAGAGTAATTAATGTAATACAATCGTCGAATGAGAATTCCCTTCTTCTGCTTCAATTTTAGAATGAAATATAGAGATGCAGAGAGACCACACTTCTGCAGCCCAAAATGAAACTAAATCGCCTGAAATTAAATTGTGTTGAAGGAAATCACAACTGTAACTAGGTAAAGTAGTAAAATACAATGCAAGTGTCACAGAATAGAGAAAGTCACTTCATCTTCTTTTGTTTGCTCTCTTCTTATAGACTCTTTGGTAGAACTCACTTTTTAGCAACCAGCAGGCATGAACCATATTGGTAGAGGCCCCTCAAACAGTGTCTATAGAACTGCAGAGCAGAATCTCCTAACCTAAAAACTTGAATCGCTATCATCTTCACTGTTGGCGAAGTAGATACAATTTGATTTTAGTTTGGGGACATTACGATCATAGAAGAGATTCGAGCTTGAGCACCATGCACCGTTGGTCGGGGTGACGGCCGCCCTACCGCATTGGAGTCCTCGTCCGGATACTCCAGCACAAAACCCGTCCACGCATCTGAGATCTAACCAATGCTTAGTGAAATAAAGTGGGTAGAAATCGAAAAAAGAAACTCAGGAAGCCAATTCTGATATTGAAACCTCCCCTTTTTTCACTACTTGAGTAATCGAAGGGGTCACGAACCACCGATCCTGAGTGGTTTTGATTTGAGAGGGTAGGGACTGCGATGAGCAACGTCTAAAGCTCGAAGTAAGGGGGTGGGAGGCGGCACCGCCGAAGCGGCGGCGGAGGATGGCGGAGGCAAACATCAGGCAAGAAATATATAGAGATTGAAGAATCTGAGGAACTCTTTATGGACATGTTTGTTTCGCCGTAAGTCGTAAAATCTCTTTTTCATTTTCCGTTGCTTGCTTCGCTGAAGAACAATTTACAAAATGTAACTCTTATTTTATCACTTAAAGCTGCTACAGTTAATTTTGTAATTATTAAATCTCATTTTTACACCCACATTTTCTCACTTACAGCTGTTACAATTAATTTTGTTGTCATGTAAATTTCACTTGTAATACACTTGCAGTCCAAAGCAGTTACTTGATAATCAATATATAATTTAATATAATTAAATTTTTTATGTTTTTAAAATATTTTTAATAGGGTTTAATTTATTATTTAATTAGTTTATATTTAATCTTTAATTTTTTATTATTTCTAATATTTAATATTTTATTATTTTTATTAATATCGTTAGTTAATACTTTATTATTTTATTAATATTTATACCATTATTTAACATTTTATTAGATTTAATATTTTATTAATAAAACAATATTATGCTTTATTATAAAATTACTATATATTTAATTTATTTTTAAATATAAATATTAATATTATAATATGCTTTATTATTATATTATATTTTATTATGTTAATACTGTAATAATAATTCATTATAATAATAGTATAATAATATTTTATTATTAAAATTAAAATTATATTTTACTTTGTAATTTTATATTTTTATATATATTATAATAAAAGTTAATATTATAATATTTTAAAGTATTTTATAATATTATAATATTATAACTATATTTTATTATTTTTCTTAGGATTTTTTGGATATTTATATTTTATCAGTATTTTAAAATTTTTATAATTATGTATTTAGTTAATATTTTACTAAATTACTAATATTTTATTAATATAATATTATAATAAAATATTAAAATTATTAATATTTTATCTCAAATTTATTATTTAATTTTCAATAATAGATTTAATTTAATAATATTTATAATATTTAAATCACTGCTACAGTTAATTTTATGATCAACTTTCCGTTTACACCTTTACGTTACCAACCAAATACCGTAAAACATAATATATTTTCTCATTTACACTTTCACTTTACAACCAAATACCGTAAAATAAAATATACTTTCTCATTTTCACTTTCACTTTACCAATCAAGCACCGTAAAACACAATATATTTGCTCTGCTACAGTTTATTTTTCATATTCTCATTTTACGACTTGCAGTCACTTTGCAGTAAAACAAACAGGGCCCTGTAGACAGGGGGGGGGCCATTGTTTTCATGCTAAGGTTTTGTTTCATAATTCTTTGTAGGCCATGCAAAGCCGGTCGCTATACAAATTTCCGTTATTTGCCCGTGTTTTTGTAGTTATTTGTTACGGGATATCATAAAGAGAGATTGGTTAAATCAAGTTGATTTCTTAATGTACTTTTGAGTGCTAAGTGTTCTTGGTAGGACGAATATACTTTTAAGCAAGATATTTATAAGTGTTCCAAATTGATTCCATGTTAAAATTTATCATAAAATATTATAGTTTATTGTTCCAAGCTAAGAAGCAAATCAAGGCCGAAGCAAAATATTATATGCTATCATGAAGAAGAATTGTTACAAGTGTAGCGGTTAAAGTCAGATTTGCTTCACTTTCTCCTCTTTTTTGTTCATTCTTCTATTGAGATAAAATATTTATTTCCGTCCGTAGTTTTTGGTGCTCAATTTTAGGGGTGGGAACGGGTCGGGTTTGGGTCAAACTCATATAAGCTTAGGTTTGGATCTATTTATTTTTCTTGAGCCCAAACCCGACTGATTTACATCCCTGGCTTAGGGTTAGCCCGTTTTTAAGCAAACCGGTTGGACTAGGGCCGTTTCGGACCCACGTACTTACATAATATATAAGAAATTTTTATCATAATATATACTGCTTAAATTAGTTAAGTGAAAAATATGTCACGAATAATTGAAGAAAACATCAATATTCATATATATTATAATTAAACTACTAGTTATATTAACAAGTAAAACTATATTTACTATTATCAAAATTATACTTTTTTGACTTATAATAACAGAGAGATTATATTTCTACATATAATGGTTTAAAGAAATTCACAATCTTACGGAATTTCTTTGATATTATATTAGTAACAAAATAATATAACATACAAGCAAACATATCTAGTTCTTATACAAATCCTTCAAAGATTTAAGGTTTCAATTCATAAACCCATATCATTCGGGCCCAACGGGCCATTCACCTTAAGCCGAAACCCGGTCTAATTACAAATCGGGCCGGAAACATAAGCCCAAGTCTGTTTACAACCACCCAAGCCCAGCTTTCACCAGGCCAGACTCTTTTGGACCTAGACTGGATCGGCCCAATTCCAAGCCTAGTGCTCGTCTTCTAGTTGGTTATATTAGTGTGAAATTTTCTTCCACTATTTGAGAAGCACATTTGGAGTTACTTGGCACTTGTCTTTTCTAACATCTCTCACTATAACACCCCCATTCATCAATTTTCGCTTAAAGATCAAGTTCTAAACCTGAATTATATTATAAAAAGCTACAAAGACTTTTACTAGTCACTTATCCATAGAATTCTCTTGCAAGGTTACATCGAATATAACCCTACGACGTCCGAGATTTATTCCGTTGGTTGAAGTTGATTTACATTATTTCAAGTAACTAAAATTTAAAATTATGTATTTTTTTGTCCATCTATTAAGTAGGCGCAAAATGGACGACCGAAATAGTGATTCAGTTAGTTTAATAGTGTAGAATATTTGAAACCTAACAAAATTGTTGTTTGAGAATTTTTAAGTGTTTAGATCATGATGAGATGATCGGATCGAGAATTTGTATGTTTAAAGATGTAGATCTAAGTAATATGTTACTTTCGACCGTCGATTTTGTGCCTACTTGATAGATGAGTAAAAAGTATTCAAAATTTATGATTTTTTATTTTTAGTTACTTGAAATAATGTAAATCAACTTTAACGGAATTGATCAGGATGTCTATTTGATATATGCACACACACACACACACACATACACACACACATATATGAGAAAAGTGTTCCTAGTAGGTCTTCTTAGATTGTAATATGAGGAGACGGCTTAAAACTCCAACATCCCGATTTTTTTTTCACTATCCGACCGCACAATATCATATTCATGTTTTAAGATGTACATATTTAAAAATTCACGTGATTTGGAGTTTGTTTACTCTATTTTCTTTGGATTTAAACATTAACGATTTTAAACAGTAAAAGAAAATAGAACGATTAGATTAATGAGTAAACGAAATACAAATCATTTGATTTTTTATATGTGTACATCTTAGAATATGAAGATGATAATGTACGGTCGGATCGTAAAAAAATATTCGAATATTGGAGTTTTAAGCCGTCTCCTTAGAGTGTAATCTAAGGACACCTGTTAGGAACACTTAAAGGAACACTTAACCCTATATATATATATATATATATATATATATATATATATATATATATATATATATATATATATATATATATATACACACACACACATATAGAGAGAGAGAGAGAGAGAGAAATGTATATCAGCCTGCGGGCTGAGAGTACTTTGTCAGCCTGCGGTGACGTGGCTCAATTTGTTACCTCACTGACTTGCGGCCCGCTTTTAGGAAGAAGTTAAATTACCAAATACCCCCTTTTCGATAACTTTCCTTATTGTTTATTATTATTATTCCCCCTTTTTTTTGCCGCTCTTTATAGGATTTAGGTTATTGTATATAAATTACTTTTCACCCTATTTCCTTACCTCTTTTTTGAAAGATCTAGTTTCTACTTTTCAGCCTGCGATAAAATTTTTTCTGAAAATATAAAATCTTTTCAGATCAATTTTTTCAGCCTGCGATAAATTCTACTTTATAGTTTAATTTAAACTGCGACCTTAGTCAGAGACTTTGGTCGCTGTGTACATTTAAACTGCGACCTTAGTCAGAGACTTTGGTCGCAGTGTACATGGTTAATTGCGACGAAGGTCGCAGTTTTGTTATTGATAAAGATGGTCAGCAACTGCAATCTAGGGTTGCATTACATGGACTGCGACTTAGGTCGCAGTACGTTAAGTAAGTGTTTCCTTTATATTAACATGCATGGCGACCAAGGTCGCAGTGTTGTTTTATTAAGTGTTGTTTTGGATTAAGTCATTTTTTGAATCTAAATGAAAAATGAAAAGTTTGCTGAGGGGACGCGACTTGGAGTCACTCCGAGAGACGCGGCCTGTCATAAAGATTTTCAACTGCGACCATAAATTGTCAACTGTTAGTCATCAAATACTGTCCTTCGTATAATTTCTGAATGTTGTCTGATACTCCTATGAACAATTAAATTGGTTTTTTTACATATATTATGCGACCATGTACTGCGACTATGATCGCAGTACCGCGACTATGGTCGCAATACTTAACGAGAGCTATAGTATAATCACAATTACGTATTATTTTATAATCTTTTTGTTCTTTATTTGTGACTGTTTCTGAATAAGGATCGATTCTACAGTCACAGTTCACAGTCACAGTTCAATGTATCTTTTTATCTCAGCAGCCTATAAACTATGAATTATTTTTACTTATTGCATGCGTAGTAGGACTACGACTATAGTCGCAGTGTTTAAGAACAGCGGTCGCAGTTTCATATGTAATTAAAAAGAGTTTATAAGTTAATACAGTGAGAAAGAGACCTTACAAAAAAAGAGAATTAAAAGCTTTTTAAAAAAAAACAAATATTTCGTCGTCTTTACAAAAAAAAGAGAATTAAAAGTTTTTTAAAAGAAGACAAATATTTCGTCGTCTTTATCAGAAGATCAGAAGATCAGGAAATCCTAATCCTCGTCATTATCACCATCATAAGCAGATTCGTCGTCTTCATTCTCCTGGTCTTCCTGTTCATCACTTATTTCCTCATCATCTTCCTGTTTCTGAGTTTTTTTTTTCACCGATAAACTCCCAGAATGGATCGTCTATATCAAGCTCTTCGTCCGACCTGTTGTGAGGAAGCGAGCCTACAGCATCAGAGGACATGCTTTCATCAAGCATGTCTCCGTCAAGTGGCAGAGGAATAATGTCTTCCTCACTAACCCACATGAAAACTTCATCATCCTCATGAATAGGAAGATCAGTTAATACATTATTTGATGTAGTGAGATAGTCAAAAGGAGTGAAGTCCAGACTGGTATCAGATTCACTAGAATATCCTGAAGAAAATGGACCGGTGGGGGAACGATTGAAGTTGAAATCCAAGTGTTCAGAGGAAGAAGATGGGGAAGACATGATTCAAGAATGAATTTTTTCTGAAAGTTTTTTGTAATCAAATTGAAAAGGAAGAGTAAAAATATAGTTTGTAGGTATGAGATAATATATTAGTTACAAGCATTATATAAAGATCAATATTTGTGGAAGAACATGAATAGTAATAATAATTGTTACAGGTGATTGTTTGAGTATGGTAAGAAGTGGTAAAAAAAAAAATTAAATATTTAATTGAAGATTTATTGCGGGAGAATTCGAAGAGTTGTTTTTTTTCTTCAGAGGTTTAATACGTGAAGTACAAATTAACTTTTTATAGAATTGTTTGGCTATATCTTTAGATTACGTATGGTGCACATCTTCCTTTCTCGAGATTAACATTAGTGCGTCTCTTTTTCTAGACTGTTGTTGTATCACGGTAGATATAATGTTAATTACTTCATTTAATTCAGTTTAATTAATATAGTAATTTTTTTAAGATTTGATATACGCGAATTGATCTCAGGGTCGCATGGCTGAACTACCTTGTAAAATTATAAAAAATCTTTTTACATAAGGCATGAGAAAGAAGATTGCGACTTTGGTCGGAGTACTGAAGGAGGTCGCATTACTATACGATAGTACTGTATTAAGTCTGCGACCATGGAATGTTTTTTTTACTTTTCAATGCTAGAAGTCGCAGTCGTCATATAAAAGGGTATTTTTGTCAATTTGTTTCACGATTGTTTAGGCGGGATTTTTAGATTTTTTTGGCGCCCACACTCTGCGGCCGATGTGTGGCATATATTCAGCCACGTCCCGCCGGCTGAGAAACTCTCTCAGCCCGCAGGCTGAGGTACAGTAATCCCATATATATATTATATATATTATATATATATATATATATGGGGAATCTGTACCTCAGCCTGCGGGCTGAGAGAGTTTCTCAGCCTGCGGGACGTGGCTGAATATAGGCCACACATCGGTCGCAGAGTGTGGGCGCCACAAAAAATCAAAAAATCCCGCCTAAACAATCGTGAATCAAAAGGACAAAAATACCCCTTTTAAATGACGACTGCGACTTCTAGCATTCAAAAGTAAAAAACATTCCATGGTCGCAGACTTAATACAGAATAAAGAATACAAGACAAAAAATGCTATCGCATAGCAATGCGACCTCCTTCGGTACTGCGACCAAATTCGCAATCTTCTTTCTCATGCCTTCTGTAAAAGAAGTAATTAATATTATATCTACCGTGATACAACACCAGTCTAGAAAAAAAGATATGCACTAATGTTAATCTCGAGAAAGGAAAGATGTGCACCATACGTAATCTAAAGATATAGCCAAACAATTCTATAAAAAGTTAATTTGTACTTCGGATTCTCCAGCAATAAGTCTTCAATTAAATATTTAATTTTTTTTACCACTTCCTACCATACTCAACCCTCACCTGTAACAATTATTATTACTATTCATGTTCTTCCACAATATTCACCTTTATATAAAGCTTGTAACTAATATATTACCTCATACCTAAAAAACTATAATTTTGCTCTTCCTTTTCAATTTGATTTCAAAAACTTCCAAAAAAAATTCATTCTTGAATCATGTCTTCCCCATCTTCTTCCTCTGAACACTCAGAATTCAACTTCAATCAATCCCCACCGTCCTTTGTCTTTAGGATATTCTAGTGAATCTGATACCAGTCTGGACTTCACTCCTTTTGACTATCTCACTACATCAAATAATGTATTAACTGATCCTCCTATTCATGATGATAATGAATTTTTCATGTGGGTTAGTGAAGAAGACATTATTCCTCTGCCACTTGACGGAGACATGCTTGATGAAAGCATGTCCTCTGATGCTGTACGCTCGCTTCCTAGCAACGGGTCAGACGAAGAGCTTGATAGAGACGATCCATTCTGGGAGTTCATCGGTGAAACAAAAAAACCTCAAAACCAGCAAGATGATGAGGAAATAAGTGATGAAGAGGAAGAGCAGAAGAATGAAGACGATGAATCTGCTTATGATGGTGATAATGACGAGGATTAGGATTTCCTGATCTTCTGATATTCAATTATATTTTGTCTTCTTTTAAAGCTTTTAATTCTATTTTTTTGTAAGGTCTCTTTCTCAATATATTAACTTATAAGCTCTTTTAATTACATATCCAAACTGCGACTGCTGCTCTTAAACACTGCGACCATAGTCGCAATCCTACTACGGATGCAATTTATGGTCGCAGTTAATCATTTATCAGTTCCCAATGCGACTTTGGTCGCAATAATGTACTGTTTTGGAGTTCAAAGTAATTTAAAGTTATAGTGTATTAACTTTTAAACTGTTTTGGATAACTGAACAGTCACTTAGGAAGTATACAATTTTTGGGAAAAGATAGAAATATATTTGAGAGATATTCACGTGGTCCGAGAGCTTAAACCTTTTGGAATTCCGGGATTAAAAATATATAAAGGGTCATGAGCAAAGGATTAAAAACATACCATCCTCTTCACCGGAAAGAAGCCAATACATTCAAACAATGTCTTCACCATCACCACCGTCTTCACCGGAAAGAAGCCAATCATCAAATGATGATTTTATGTTTAGTTCTGAAACAATGTCTCGCTATGGGTCAGAATCTGAGCTTGATACAGACGACCCTTTCTGGGAGTTCATTGATGAACCAAACACAAACATGAAGAGGAAGAAAGCGACGATGAGACTGTACCTGAAGAGGAGGAAGAGACAGAAGACGAAAGCGATACAGAAGACGAAAGCATGACTCTTGACGACGAATCTGATTACTATGGTGATGACGACGATTAGAAGTTAAAAAATTGTATTTTGTTTTTCTTTTTAAATATATAAAATCAAATTGAGTTATTTATGGGAGTTTTTCTTTTTAAATATATATAAATCTGTTTTCTAAAGTTATTTGTGTGAATTACATTTTTTACTACTATGTATCGGTTGAAATACTGCGACCATGGAGGCAGACTTAATAAATACAATGCGACCAAGGTCGCAGTTGCTGGTCTTTAATCTTAATCAACAACAACACTGCTACCTTGGTCGCAGTTTCTGACCGCATCAGACAACAGACAACTTTTCATTTTTCATTTAGATTCAAAAAAATGACTTAATCCAAAACAACACTTAATAAAATAAGAACACGGCGACCTTGGTCGCTATGCATGTTAATCTAAAGGAAAACACTTACTTAACGTACTGCGACCAATGTCGCAGTCCATGTAAAGCGACCTAAGACTGCAGTTGTTGGCCATCTTTATCAACAACAACACTGCGACCTTGGACACATTTAACCATGTACACTGCGACCATCTTTATCCTTAACAACACTGCGACCTTGGTCGCAGTTAATAATTATATTACTTCACCCTTAAAAATTTTTAAAATGAAAGGTTGCGACATTGGTCGCAGTTGCTGGACGCAGACTTAATAAATACACTGCGACCCTGGTCGCAGTTGCTGGACTTTAGTCTTACTCAACAACAACACTGCTACCTTGGTCGCAGTTTCTGACCTTAATATTAATAAAATAAACTGCGACCTAGATCGCAGTTGTTGCTGTTTAGTCTTAATAAAATACAAAGCGACCTTGGTCGCAGTTGCTGGTCTTTACGAATCAACAACATCACTGCGACCTTGGTCGCAGTTGGTGGTCTTTATAAATAATCAACAACAACACTGCGACTTTGGTCGCAGTTGATGGCCGCAGTCTTAAAAAATAATCTCCAATCTTGGTCGCTATTGCTGGTTTTCAGTCTTAATCAACAACAACACTGCGACGATGTGACACGTCACCGCAACAGTTGCTTAGTCGCAATCTTTGGTCGCAGTGTCGACCCTGGTCACAGTAGTTACTGTTTGCAATGTATCTTATGCGACCTTGGTCGCAGTGTCATCTATGATCATAGTTGTTTTCTTTGCAATGCATGGCTGCGAAAAAGTTCGTAGTTTATTAAAAAAAACAAATATGCTTTTTATTTATGTCCAGGCATTTATCTCCAGGAATGTGCAAATGATACAAAACGATCTCTTATACAATAAGATTGAAGTGTTACAAATACAGCAGTACAAAAGAAGACTAAAACATCAAAAAAATCCCTTGTTGACTAAGAGCAATCTTCTTCTTGAGCTCTGGTGGCAGCAGAATCAATAAGATTGAGTGTTACAAAGAAGACTAAACATCAAAGTAGCCAAGAAGATTAAACATCAAAAAATCCCTTGTTGACTAAGAGAAATCTTCTTCTTCAGGTCTGGTGGCAGCAGAATCAATAAGATTGAGTGTTACAAAGAAGACTAAACATCAAAGTAGCCAAGAAGACAAAACATCAAAAGAGCCAAGAAGAGCCCTTGTTGACTACTAAGAGCAATCTTCTCCTGGAGGTCTGGTGGCAGCAGAATCTTTCGTTTATGAACATCTCTTCACCAGAAGATTATCCAGTGAGCATGGAGTTTCCTCGATGTGACTTCTGGGTAAGAGAGGGAGAGTGAGACCTCACAAGGTATGCTACCCACCACTATATCCACCACATTCCCCGCCGCCATACCCACTCTGACCATCCGTTACCAGCAAGCTTGACTGGTGCATCAAGTCAGAGCAGATCTCGGTGAGGATTAAGTCCTCGTCAGGGATCATGACTTCTTCCCTTGTGAACGACGAGGACCATGACTTCTTCCCTTGTGGACGATGAGGTCTATGACTTCTTCCCTTATGGACGAACATCGATCAAGTTCGTCAATAGGGTCATCTTCATCCATGGAGGCAGGCCCCTGTTAGAGACTCTGAAGAAGACGAAAATTCTCAGAGCAATTGCTCTCGAAAGAAAACAGTCTAATTATGGACTGTTAAAGGGAGAGGGTGAGCCCTATTTATAGGCAGCCCATAATAACCATAATTAATGGTTCATTAATCAGAATCGTCGGCATTAATCGTCTCCAACCGCCAGCGCCGGTTTGGCATTAAAAGACATTAACGCCTAAACCCAATGAAGAACCGACGCGTAGACAACCGCTTCGGGAAACAACGAATGGTGCGGGGTTCGTCAACATAGACTTGACGTTAAAAGATCTCATAAAATCTTTATGACAGGTCGCGTCTCACGGACTGACTCCAAGTCGCATCAGACAACAGACAACTTTTCATTTTTCATTTAGATTCAAAAAATGACTTAATCCAAAAACAACACTTAATAAAACAACACTTACTTAACGTACTGCGACCAAAGTCGCAGTCCATGTAATGCAACCCTAGATTGCAGTTGCTGGCTATCTTTATCAATAACAACACTGCGACCTTGGTCGCATTTAACCATGTACACTGCGACAAAAGACTTTGGCTAAGGTCGCAGTTTAAATGTACATTGCGACCAAAGACTCTGAATACATTATATTCAAAAAAAATAATTACTTAACGTACTGCGACCAAAGTCGCAGTCCATGTAATGCAACCCTAGATTGCAGTTGCTGGCTATCTTTATCAATAACAACACTGCGACCTTGGTCGCATTTCACCATGTACACTGCGACCAAAGACTTTGACTAAGGTCGCAGTTTAATTGTACAATGCGACCAAGACTCTGACTACATTATATACAAAAAAAATTAAACTATAAAGTAGAATTTTATCGCAGGCTGAAACATTGATCTAAAAAGATTTTATATTTTAAAAAGAAAATTTATCCCAGGCTGAAAAGGAGAAACTACATCTTTCAAAAAAAGAGGTAAAGAAATAAGGCGAAAAGTAATTTATATCCTATAAAGAGCGGCAAAATAAAGGGGGAAAAAATAATAATAAACAATAAGGAAAAGTTATCATAAGGGGTATTTGGTAATTTAACTTCTCCCTAAAAGCGGGCCGCAAGTCAGTGAGGTGACAACTCGAGCCACGTCACCGCAGGCTGAGAGAGTACTCTCAGCCCGCGGGCTGATATACATTTTTCTCTATATATATATATATATATATATATATATATATATATATATATATATATATATATTGAATAAAAGATTATTATGATATTAGTTCAGACATAAATTCTTGCGTGTAGAAAATGCGAACATTTTGCTAGATCGTTCATCATGTTAAAATAATGTTCATTCCAAAAAAACCTGTTCTCCGTCAAGCCTTGATTTTTATTTATCTTTTTTTCAGACTCAAAATTTTTTTCCTAATAAAAGAAATATTTTCCCCCACGTTTAAAACCTACACATTTCTCGGTATTCAGAAAAAATGAATAATATTCAAGAGGTCCACGGGTGTTAATGTTACGTAAGAAGTGTATAAATTGGAAGTCGTGTAGGAAACTTTTTTTTTCCCTTCTAACAATTTAATGAAGGAATATAATCACGTGGGTCTGCAATTTGTATGGTTTCAAAATCCGAGAGATAGCAACTTGAGGAGAACCTGTGAGAAATGATTTTTTTTTTCCTAGAAGCAGCTCGCGGTTAACCGTCGGCGTATACATATGCACCCTAATCACATGTCTGATAGCAGGAATTCGAACTGGTGATCACTTGGGAGCAAACCCAATGGCCTGACCAGAGGGCCACTGACCGGCACCGAGTGAGAAATAATTTGTATCAAGGTATCAAATTCCAATTAAAAAAGGCAAAAAAAAAAAAGGGGGAAAAATTAGGTCTTCGTGGGATCCAATTTCTCGAGTTAATTGATCTCTGGCCTGACAGAATCCAACGGTATTCAATAAATTCTTTTGGTTTGGGTCCAGAGTGGGTCTTGGGTTGAACACTGGGTCAGATTTGTCCACGTAGACTGGGCCGCGGCCAGATTGAACAGTGTTAGATCTAATAGATTTATTCAATTGTGTAATAATCTTTAAAAAAAGGTAAATTGTCAAAAAAAAAAAAACTTGTGGTTTATAAAAATGCCTCTAGTTTATTGAAATGAGAAAAGAAAGATCCTGTGCTATTATTTAAGTAGAAATTACTTTTGCACTACTGTAATATTTTACAATTTCTATCAAGATAATGAATGAAAACTTTTACTATATCTTAACTAATACAAGTTTGTTCTCTATTAAATTCAATTGGACAAAAATTTATTGCTGAATCTTACAATATTACTAGTTATTTTCTACGCGTTTCGACAGCACGAAAAGGTTTTTTTTTTGGGGTGTTTGATTAGGGGTGGAAGTGAGGAAGTGGTAATAGTTTCCTTTGAAACTTGAGAATTAGTTAGTAAGTTTTCCGGTATTTGGATGTTGTTGGGAAGTATGGTTTAAAAAATGTTATGTTTTTTCCGGTGTTTGGATGGTGATGTGAAGGTGAAAGTGAAAAAATTAACCACAAAGTTAATCGCAGAATAATATTAAAATAAAAATTAACAAAGAAAAAATAAAATTTGGACTGTAATTAGAATGCAAGTGAGATTTACATGATCACAAGATTAACTGTTTTAATTACAACTTATTACAGGTGAGATTTATATAACCACAAAATTAATTGTAACACCTTAGAAGTGAGGAAACGGTTGTGTAAAAGAGAAAAGAGAGAAAAAAAAAAAAAGTAATATTATCAAAGTGCTTCACTGATCTCTCAAAACAAACAAAAAAAAAAGAGTTAATATTATGAGCATGTGCCCTCCAAAGAATAAAAAGTGCGAGCATGACACTCATGCATACTCTTATAACAGTAGACATAATAAAATCACTTATTCAACAATTGAAATATTATCAAAAACTTATAAAATATATACATTGAACCTATATTTCAAAAAAAAGGAAAAAAAAAAAACTATCATCAAATTTTGTCAATGTTTATTAAAGAATTTGCAATTTCAGATCCCTTAGAGACAATGAATTTACGAGGTCCCAATTGCAAGTTTGCAAGTGGGCTTGACTTCTAGAGGACTGTCCTTGCATCCATTCACATGACTCGTGCTCATGTGCATGATTTCCTAGCAGAGAGAAATATAAAAAGTAAAAGATATTTATGAGATATCTTCTGAAATATTTTCATTAAAAATTTCTAATGAAACAAAGTAGACTTTACGTTGTTTCATCGTATTCATTTTTGTCCGGGTAATGTGTGTGGCCCACACAAATTTTTTCAAAAATAAGTGACGAATCGTCTGATTACAAGCTCAGTCACAGGAAGCTCAAGCGAAATTTTGTTCATTTCACCGCTTTAATGGGTTCACCGTTTATTTTCAAAAAAAAAAATATATATATAAGATAGTCAACACAACAGCAAATCCTTGGTCAAAGACAAGGCCTGAATTTCTTGACCCAGTATTACGTCATGCATGATCTTCATTTCTTTGCTAGCTTTTAGCAGGAGAATTAAGGCCAAGATTGTTTATTATTGGCTGCAATTTAGAATGAAATGAATTGTTGGCAGCTTATTTAGATCACTGGGCAGCTTGTCCTTGTCAATTTTGACTGGCAGCATGATTTGAAGTTTCAGCATGAGATCTGGTCCATCTTAGCTCAATTTGATGGTCTCCCTCTGATTTTTTGAGGGAAAGAAGTCCTTCCTCTTTTCTGTCACGTCATCAGGATGTCACGCTGGAGGCAGATGGTGATGATTCCAAGGCCCTCTCTTTCTCTCTCTTCCTCTCAAATGTTGTAAAACAAACATGTCCTTAGTCTGTCCTTAGTCTCAAAGCCGCCAGAGCCAAAAATGTCAGCTGGTTCACTCCTTCTTGATTTTGGACGTGAGTTTTGGTTGGGCATGTTTGTTTCGTTGCAAAACGTCGCAAGTCGTAAGTCGTAAAATGAGAATGGAAAAAGTGAACTGTAGCAGAGAAAATATATTGTATTTTACGTTGTTTAGTTGATAAAGTGAAGTGTAAATGGAAAAGTATATTGTGTTTTATGGTGTTTGATTGATAAAGTGAAAGTGTAAATGGTAAAGTATATTGTGTTTTACGCTGTTTGGTTGGTAATGTAAAAGTGTAAGTGGAAAAGTTGACCACAAAATTAACTGTAGCAGTGATTTAAATATTATAAATACTATTAAATTAAATCTACTATTGCAAATTAAATTGTATTAATAAATTTGAGATAAAAAATTAATAATCTTAATATTTATTTATAACAATAATATTAATAAAATATTAGTATAAATAGTAAATATTACTAAAATATTAACTAAATAAATAATATAAAATTTTAAGAAAATCTAAGAACGTTAATAAAATTTTAAGATACTAATAAAATATAATATTAAAAATCTTACAAAAATAATAAAATATAGTTATAATATTATAATATTAAAAATACTTGAAAATTATTATAATATAAATTTTATTATAATATTATTGTAATATTATAGAAATATAAAATTAACAAAGTAAATATAATTATAATTTAATAATAAATTATCATTATAGTATTATTATACTGAATTATTATTACAATATTAACATAATAAAATATTAATATACTAATAAAATATATTATGATATTAATAAAGTAATTTTTTATATTAAAAAATAAATAATTAAATATATAGTAATTTTATATTAAAGTATAATATTGTTATATTAATAAAATATTAACTCTAAATAAAGTAATAAAAATGGAATAAGTATTAATAAAATAATAAAGTATTAAATAAAATATTAAATAAAAATATTAATTAAAATAGTAAAATATTAAATATTAAAACTATATTAAAAACAATAAAAAATTAAAGATTAAAAATATAAATAATTAAATAATTAAATAAGAAATTGAACACTAAATATTAAATATTTAATAATATTAAATAATATATTGATTATCAAGTAACTGTTTTGAACTGTAAGTGTACTACAAGTGAGAGTTACATACCACAAAATTAACTGTAGCAACTGCAAGTGGGAAAATATGAGTGTAAAAGTGAGATTTACATGACCACAAATTTAACTGTAGCAACTGCAAATGGGAAAAGAAGAGTTACATTTTGCAACTTGTTTTTCAGCGAAACAAACAACAAAAAATGGAAAAGAAGTTTTACGACTTGCGTTTTGCGGCGAAACAACACGCCCGTCTTATTCAATGGTACGGTCTTATTTTGACCTTTTTTTTTTCTTTTTTTAACGGTTTTAGTGACATTTTGATTTTGACTTTTTATGTCAAGGCCATTTATATGCATCTTTTGAGATTTTTAGATGCCATCTCACTCATGGATTGAGATTTGTACTTGTTGAATTTCTCCCTTTTCCCATTGCCTTCTTGGTGTTACCATACCAACTTCGTATGGTATACTTCGTTTTTTTTATTCTTTTGGGTTTTGTTAAATACAAAACCAAAACACCTGCATCATCTTTTAAATTCTTGTGAAAAGTCAGAGAATGAAACATGATAACACTTCAGCTTCACACTTTTTCATTTAAAGCCTGAAATGTTTATTTTGACTGATTGCATATAAAGTATATTGTAATAATAGTCACTGTGATCAATAATAATGCTTGGATTCAATAGCAAACGGTGCAATTTGATTGTAGGTTGCATCACCTCTCCTGACTTGGCTGTATTAGTTAATGACGGGGGCTATCATCTTGTCTTTGCTTCATTCATGCCATTAAAAAAGTGGTCTTTTTTACCGGAGAGAGCAAACACAGAGGCCTTAATTGAATCGGTAAAGATCAACTCTGTTTATCAAAGTGCTTCACTGATCTCTCAAGACATCACTTGTCCTCCGAAATCGAAGGTGAGAGGAGGGGTTAGTTTTGAATCGACAGATGCTCCTCTGGAAAAGTTTTCATAGATAGTTTTCATTAATGAGACGTCAGGCAAAAAAAAAAAATAAATATCGTCATATATAGTAATTAGGTTAAATTGCAGGAGACTATTTTGCTGCCTTGATAGCAAACAAAATTGTGCAATAGAGTTGTCAGTAAATTCTATTATTCTACGAAATTGTGCAAAGGTTTTCTTTGATGTCTGATAAAATAAAGAAATTTGCTGCCGAAATTGTTTATCGTGCGAGAAAATTCTTCTGCAAAGAGATGAGTTATAAGAGACGTGTGGCAGCATGGAAGAAAATTTTGACGCTCTTGTAGAAGTTGTAAAATTAGTCATAAAGATGGGGCACAGGCTGAGGCCTTATCCAAATACACACGCACCCAAAAAAAAAAAAAAAAAACACCCCAATGTACAATTCAATTTTCCTCCCGCGGGACCCACCTATTTGTGGACCCCAGCTATCTGGAAACGAGAGAGAGAGAGAGAGAACAAATTTCACAACTTTCCACAGGTGCAGCTCTTTTGATGGAAGACAACTGAGAAAATGAGTTTTTTTTTTCTTAGAAATCTATGAGCCCACGGATTTTTTCATCAAAAAATGTAAGGTATTTGTTTGGCTGAAAAAAAAAAAAACAAGAAAAAGAGAAAAAACCTGTCAAATTTTTTTCCTATTTTTCTTTAAAAATGAGAGGAAAACAGTTGGAAAACTTATACAGGTCAGAACCCCAAGAAGCTATGGCGAAGCTAGGGGCCCGGAAGGCACATGGCCCCCGGCCGAAAAACCCTTTGGCTTTTGATTTGTGCTGCCCCCCCCCCCCCCCCCCCGCCCCGCGCCCCGCTGCTGGGGTTGGAGCTAACCGACCACAACACGGTCTCCCATTTATAACAGACTCCAAGTGTCTCGAATCGGTGAATGCCTACGACGATACAGTCAATTTACTGGCTATCAGATTCGATGGCCTCATTTTCACCAGGTTTGTAGATGGTACGATTAAAGTGTGGAGGTGGAAGGTCAAAAAGAAGAATGAGAGCATAAGGCTGTTTGAATGCATAGGGAAGTGAGGAAGTAAGACGACTCATTTCCCATTTCTATTGTCCATCCAAACACCGAAAAAGAAAAATGAGAAAACCCCCTTCTTTTTCCCTTTTCTTTTTACACCTTCCTTTACATAACCATTTTCTCTGCTCCTAAAGGTGTTACAGTTATTTTTGTGGTCATGTAAATCTCATTCGCAATAAGTTGTAGCTCAAAACAGTTAAATTTATGTTCATATAAATCTTACTTGCATTCTAATTACATTCCAATTTTTTCATAATTAATTTTTATTTTTATATTATTTTTGCTGTCAATTTTGTGATCAACTTTTTCACTTTTCTTTCACATTACCATCCAAACACCGGAAAAAACATAACATTTTTCAAGCCAACTTCCAAACAACATTCAAATACTGAAAAACTTACTAGCCAATTCTCAAATTCTAAAGGTAGCTATTATTATCTTCTCACCATCACTCCTAATCAAACAACTCCTATATGAAGCACGTGCTTGTTAAGGTTCTGTTACAATGGATAGGTACAGCGCAATGTGAACAGAGAGAGAGAGAGAGAGAGAGAGAGAGAGAAAGAGGAATGGGCAAATTTTAGGAGGAAGTGGGTGTATAAACTTATTATATTTTAACCCTCAGTTAATTAATTAATTAATTAATTAAGAGAGGGAGAGCCATACATGCGTCTATTCTCTTCTCACCCGTATTCCAACAAACAAATACAAAAGGATAGAAATTGAGATTTTCATGCCGTTTTTGTTCTTACGTTCTTTTTTGAAGACTAGTCACCAGCAGACCGCGTTACTCTTCTCTACCGACAAAGAGAAGAGAGCAATGGCTCTCTTTGCGTCCCCGTGATGGAAAAAAGGGAAGCCTCTGCAAATCAGATAGGCATAGTTAGAGAGGAGAAGTTAGAATCAAAAGGAGTCTGAGAATTTTTTTTTTTTTGCGCGGAAATTTTGTTGTTTTCTTTTCTTTCCCCTGGTTTGTTCTTTTGACTGACTCCCCTTCAATTTTCTCCTCAAATCTTTTGTTCCAATCTCTCTCTCTCTCTCTCTCTCTCTGTTAGTTGTTTGAAATTTTCAATAGTTGAGCCCTTTTCCTTCAACCCTCATGCTCTTTTGCTCACCATTTTTTCTGGGTCTTGCTTGTTCCCCTTAAATCCATCCATTTTCACTTCTGGGTCTTCCTCAATTTTGTTTCTTCCTCTATTTCCTTCAATTATGCAACTGGGTTTTCAAGATTTTGCCCTCTAACTCTTGATTTTGATTCTTGATTCTTTCCTGAATGCGCTGCTAATTCTTCCGCCATCAACCCATGGGCTGCTTCAGCTTCTTCAAGTCCAGTTCCAAGAACAAGGAAAAACCTAGATCTTTGAACTCGGCAGCGCCCACATCTGCAGCCACATCGAACGCTGGAACCAGCCGGTCCGATGAGTCCGGTGGCGTGCAGCACAACAGCAAGTCCTCAGGGTCAACATCATCACAGCACAGCATACCTGCACTCTATGCGGAGAGGGCACACGATCTTCGTGTTTTCGAGCTCAATGAGCTCACGAATGCAACCAATGACTTCAATCGGATGCTCAAGATCGGAGAAGGAGGGTTTGGGAGTGTGTACAAAGGGTTTATTCGGCCCGCGGATGGGAAGGGGGACAAGATCACGGTTGCAGTGAAGAGACTCAACCAGAGGGGATTGCAGGTATAGGGTTCTCTCTTGATCATTGATATTGATTACTCTACAAATATTTGATGGGTTTAATCTAGTGCATATTGGGTGAATATCTCAACATCAATTAGGTAGTATTCTTTATGAATGAAAAGTAAGTTTTAGAATTGAAAGATAATATAAAAATCTATAATTATGGCGGTGATTATCTATATAAGTTGCAAAGGGGACCAATTTATGGGCCAATGTGAACAATAGATCAAAGCGTGCCGGTTTGTTACATGGCACCTTACACAAAAATGCAACTGCGAGCCATTTCTCATGTAAAATTACATGTGAAGTTGATCAACCAGGATGGCTTGCTCGTGTAAATTTCTCATCACCTTGTGCTTCTCTTCTTGAGAATTTGATCAATTTTTAATGTCGCTGGATAGACTAGAGGAATATATGGCAGGTGTTATGGGTCTGAGCAATTGCATTTCTTGTATTTTAGCTATGATGTTTAGTACAGGACTTCACATGGGAGATTTGCGTCTAGGATCGAAGAATGATTGTTCAAACCTGTAACAATTCCTGGTAAAAAGATCAAAAGGAATAATGATGCAAACTTACAGACAACCTTGTTCATAAGACAATTTCATGATGGAATGTGGATGTGTAGTTTAAAACTTGTACATCTGTTTCCATGATGCCCAACACAAGAGGTTTTAAATTGTGCTGCTCAGTTGCTCTAAGAAACAAACAGAAAAGCAGCTTGTTTTGTTATGTATTAATAATGTGCCGCTAACACGCGCGTTTCGTATAATATTTTGGTTGATTGTGCTTTCTTGCATTATTATTTGGCATGTGAATGAATAGTTTGATTTATGTATAGAACCATTCCATCCATTTTTGTAGAATGAAGATTAAACTATATCCACTTTTAAAAACCTTGCATTCTGGGAATTTCAGCTTCTTAACATAAATTACATATGAATGCTAACCTAAGTTATTTGTGGTGTTCTCTTGCCTAAAAAGTACTAGAACTTATGAAATGATTTTAAGAAAAAAAAACTTGTTTTACGCGTTTTCTGAACAAAGGCTGCCTTGGGAAATTGACCTTCCTGAAATTCCTGCCAGCCGGGGACTAGACCTGAGGAAAATCAGGCAAGGAATAGGATGGTGTGCTATGAAAAACAATGCCAGTAAACTGTAAACTCTGTCATTGAGAATCACTTCAGATGCTTTGTTGTAAGTATGACTTTCCAATTCCAAATTGCTGGAAAGTGTACTTGCTCAACCCAATATTGGTATTTGTAAGTTGAAAGTTTTATATCATGTATTTTGTAAACGTTTGTGGTAAATTCATGATAATTTGCTTCATTCTTCTTTCCAATCTTCAATAGAGGGAATGGTCACTGCTAGAAATATGCATCAATTCTTTTTAACGTACCTCCCTTTTTTACTATCAAGGTGAATAATTTCAGTTGATTCCTCTGGGTGATATATGAAAAGTGGTTTTTGTGTTTTTTAGATTCTACAGGACACAATTTGTTGCTTTTTGTATTTCTTGAAAATAAAGGATGCTTCATTGGATTCATCTGTTTAGGCTTTGCTAAAGTTATTTCCCCCACCCCCCCCCCCCTCCCAAAAAAAAAATAAATAAAAAATAAAGACTTCTTTGTGGTATCTTTTATTCATCTCTTTCTCGCACTCTAGCTGTTAATTCCTTGGCACCAATTTTCTTAGAAAGTATAAAAAGAGAGTATCAAACTGATCAATCTAAGTGGGCTTTGAAATCATGTATTTAGAGAAATTTCTAATTAACTTCTGAATAATATATAAGGTCTTCTATTTTGATTATAATTGTTGGTAATATGTGCGCTCTTAAATGTAGGGACATAAACAATGGCTGGCAGAAGTACAATTTCTTGGAGTTGTTAACCATCCAAACCTTGTTAAACTTGTTGGATATTGTTCTGAAGACGGAGAGAGGGGGATCCAAAGGCTGTTGGTCTATGAGTACATGCCAAACAAGAGTTTAGAAGATCATTTGTTTAGCCGAGCTTATCCTTGTCTTCCCTGGAACTTAAGACTACAAATAGCCTTGGGTGCAGCTGAAGGATTGGCATATTTGCATGAAGGATTGGAAGTTCAGGTAATGTAAAGATAATTTTCTGTTTAAAAAAACTTTCTTTTCATGCAAAATGAACTACATAATATGTTTTTGTTACGTGAATGTAAATTTCCTTCGTGCATTTTGTCATATTTGTGTACTGTTCAAATATTTAATTCTAAACTGGCTTGCAGACAAACATAGAGTTGTGTTAACTGTCAACATCTTTCTCTCCTTTCTTATTGGAGAGTCAATTTTATTAAAAAAAATTAATTGTGGACTCTCTCATTGACAAGAATAGAACAGGTCTTGATTGTCTGCATCCTTTGAATAAAATTCTTTCGCTTTTTGAACAGGTAATATACCGGGACTTCAAAGCGTCGAATGTTCTATTAGATAAAGAGTTTAAGCCAAAACTCTCGGACTTTGGCCTAGCGAGGGAGGGGCCTGTAGATGGACGCTCTCACGTATCAACAGCGGTAAAAATAATTTATATGAACAACATGATAATCAGTTTCGTCTTCTAATTTAATATTGGTTCACTGTCAAATAAATGTTAACCCAGAAGTCTTGAATTATCTTTGTTTTCTTTCCCTTGTCAGTGTCTAATTGTCATGCCAATTTGGACCTTAATACAAGCCAAGCCAAGCGTACTTCACATCTGAGGCTTATTAATTATTGTTATGGTTCTTGGCATATTTTGGAATTAGTAGTTGTTGAAAGGTCATATAAATATATTTTAGAATTTAGCCGACAGGGTGTGTTAGTGTGGGCTTTTGCGACAATATAAGACATGAGAAGGGGTTTGAGGGTTCAAGTCCTTTGAAGGGGGACGCCAACAAGATGCATTTGTTTCTCAACGTAAAGATATATTTCATACTTCTAACATTTTTTAATATTTACAATTCCCCCACTCCCAACTGTGCTAAAAATTCCAGTCCAAGGGCCTAAATAACCAGATTTTCTACAGTCTTTGGGAATCAATTCATCAGCATGAGACACACTACTGGCTATGTAACAATTCACGAGTGAAAGTTTGGTGCATCTCCTAGGGCCTATGCCTTCCACCATGTTCAGTCACTCTCATCTGCTAATGTATTTTTTTCTGCAAGTAGCTAATTTTTACAAATCCCAAATGGCATACTTCTTTTCGTGATTCTGGAAACAGTAATGGTCCTTGTGTCATCTTGTTATGTTTCACCCTCTCTTCCGCTTGGGAAGTTAGGTTAATGACATTTTCAGAGTTTCATACTGATGGGAATCACTAGTCATTTTTTTCGTTTAGGCTCTTTTACTCTTTATTTTATGTTAAGCTGGTTTTTCTCTTTTTTTTTAGTCCTATATCGGGTATGACAAGAGACTTCTATTTATATGGGCATATAAAAGGCCAAGTGTTGTAGTTAATTAGTAGTTCAGTTGATTTGAGAATTTAAAACTTTGCATCACAATTATTGTTTTGTGTTGAATCTCTGCATGGTGATGTGATGAATGGGAGAGTGATCTCCTTGGTGGTGAAGCCAAAATCATTAGTTATCTTATTAAACTCTAATTTTTTCCCCTCCCTATCTTCTTCCCCTTTATATTCTACATTAGTTTGATATCAGAGCTAAATTCTGATTCCTCTATTTTTCCTTTACCTCTTTTCTTCCTCCACAAAATAATTCCCTTTTCCAAAAATCCTAGCCTCCTCCTCTACAAAATCCTAACCTCCACTTTCATAAAATTCTAAAAACTCTAGTTCCACAAAATCCTAGATACTCATCCTCCTTTTTTCCTCTTCTTTAGTTGCCAAAAAATGAGAATAAAAAAGTCAAAAGAAAAAAAGAAAAGGAAAATAAAAAATAAACAGAAATTGCCATTAGTTACTGTTCTTCTTCCCCACCCCTCAACAAACTCTAACCCAACTTTGTGCCGCCACCTCCTCTTCCGACTTCGCCGCCGCGCCATCTTGCCGTCCTCGTCACCTTCCGCTTACGCCGCCTCGTCCTCTCTATCTTCATCTTCATCTCTTTGCAGTCAAGATCCTTGTCGATAACAACCAACACTCAACATCACCGCATCGTATCCCTCGTGTCACCACAGTCCACCACCTCAGCGCCATCTTCGTCACCAACCTTCCTCGCCACAGTCGTCTTCGCCACTACAGACCTTCGTCATCGCCGTTGTCGTCCATCCTCGCCGTCGCAGACCTTTTGCATCATCATTGTCTCTGCTTCGCTGATTTGCCGCGCTTCCACTACCTCGACCACAACATCAGAGCTCACCGTCAGATCCTGCTCGATGACGCCCTCAACACATCTCATGTCTTCACTGTCATCTCCGCCCTCGAAGACCATCGTCGACATCACTGCTGTCTGTCCATGCCATTGTCGCAGCCGCTAGCCCTCTCAAACCAAAGTATCGAGAGGAAGAAGAAAGGGTAAACGGGTGTCAATCGGGTTTAAGTGAAAACTATTTGTAATTGTGTTTGATCTGATAACCAAATCAAGATTTGGATCAAAGCCGATTGGGGTTAGATCCACAGAACCTGACCCTGACCCGCCAAGCTGACTTCTGCGTTCTTGCTGACGTTATCGGCTGTTGCTGATGTCGTCGGATTGACGAGCCGACACAAGTCGATCCAGCCAACTCGACGCCGACAGCTGAGCCGCGCCGACCCCGCCTGAGCCAACTCAGTTCAAGTTGAGCTAACCCAGCCCGAGCCGAGCTGACCCAGATCAAGCGGCGGCTCACCCTGAGCCACAGTGCAATCCTGTAACTTCAAGAGCCTATTTCGAGGACATCCAGAGTTCGTTTCGAGTCCTGTTCGAGACGTTGGATCCGTAGCTGAGTCCTGGAGCCACTTGAAAGATTTCGCAGATTTTAGGCAATAGATCCAGGTTCTACACAACTTTATTTGGAGTCATTACTCGGTATTGGTGTTTTTGCAAGTGCTTTTGAGTATATTTTAAACTCACCTCTTACTTTCGCGATATTTTGCACATCTTTTGTGAACTTGTGGTGATTGTAAGTTATATTTGCTGCTGTTAATTACTAATATTGCTGCCTGTTGTATATTCACTATTAGAAATTATTTTTTTGCATCGTCATTTTAGAAATTATTAGGAGATTTTTTCATTTGATCATATAGTGCACACATTTAGTCACATGTAGGGGATTGCTTTGCATTCGTGTGATTGCGTGCATTGCATTTGTATTTGTTGGTAGTGCATGCTCCTTCGTAGTAGTAGAACATATCACTCTCATCTTCTCGAGATAGGAGAGAGAGAACATCTATAGACGTACGGATGGCAAAGATGCCATAATCGTAAGATTAAGATAGATTCTTTCACATTTGATGGTATTTTTGACCCAAATTTTTTTTAATGATTGGATGGCTGATTTGAATCACTGAGAAAAGTAGGATTCGATTTGCTAGAATAAGACTTACATGGTGAGTTAGAATTTATTGGACCTCGGTAGAGAGAGCACACTAGGCGTGGGGCTTCCATAGAGTCTTGGAAGGAAATGAAACATGAACTTAAGGAGAAATATCTTTCAGATTCTTATAAACATTGCCTCTTAGATAAGTTACACAACCTTTGCCAGGGTAGCAGATCAGTTCAGGACTATACTACCGAATTTGGCGACCTAACTCTACGTTGCATGGTGCAAGAAGACTCCTACCAAGTCATTTCTAAGTACTGTTCTGGGTTGAGGTCAGATATCCAGTGAGCCATGTTCATTCACTCTCATAAGTTAAAGATTCTTGAACAAGCTAGCTAGCTAGATTATGACATAGAAACCTCCCTTAGGTTTTTTTTTCAGAGCGTAAGATTATTCCTAAAATAGGGGAGCAACCTAGCCCAAACACTCACACCACTAGAAACCTTAACTGTAATAGGTAAATCTTTTAAGAACGCCAAGGATAGTCAGTGTTTTAAGTGTCAAAACTATGGCCATGTTGTTACACAGTGAACCTCTAGGAACCTTCTATCTAGAAAATCTGATGATAAGATCGAGGCAGTAGCCTATGAACCAACTGGTAGCGCGACTGATTTTGATGATGATGTTAGGGTTTTTAACATCCAATTCGGTGTCGTTAGGTGTCCACATACAGACGTTAGAGATGAAGACTAACATAGGTCTAGTGTGTTCCATATTTATCTTACACATGCGGGGAAGAATTATAAGTTGGTGATAGATGAAGGTAGTTGTGCAAACATTATTGTCAAGACAACTCTTAATAAGATGGGTCTCAAGGCTGAACAATATCCCCACCCATACAACGTGAATTGGATTGATAAGACTGCTCAATTTATTACCATGTGTTATCAGTCTGTATCCACATGTTTAGCTAGCAGGATCGTGTTTGGTTTGATATCTTAGACATAGACGATGTGCATATTTTGTTAGGTAGGCCTTAGTTGTATGACTTGGATGTGACCAGTCTGGATAGGTCTAACACTTATGAATTTAAATTCAAAGGAAAAAAGATAGTGTTGAAAGCTGCCAAGCCCAAGCCGAATGTGAGGAATAAAAGGAGAGAACAGTCGTCAATAAGAACAATAAGCTACCATGTTACCTAGTGACTAGCTTCCAATCTTTACCAGAAGCTCTGGACGATATGTATACTACCACACTTAGAAATTCCATCAGTCTTCTCCCTCTTCTCATGGGCACTAAACCCATTGTCACAGTTGAATCATCTACGCCACATTTGCATGAGTTGCATGTTCACACAAAAGGGCAAATGACACTCAGTAATTATAATTATCAATGTGCTGCAGAGTCTCAAAAAAGGTTGCAGGAACTTGTAATAGGCGATGAGGTGCTGATTAGAGTGCACCCAGAGAGGTTCTCATTGGGGACTTAAAAAGGCTCTATACTCGATGCAGTGGTCCATACAAGATTTTGAAGATGTTTGATTCAGCGCGTAGAATATCGATATTCTCCGTGATCTTGGAATCAACCTGGTATTCAACGTCATGGATCTGACTTGTTTTCACACTCCAGTGACTCGTTTGGTGCAGTCTTACCCAGCTCGACTTCATTCATACCGTCGCCATTTGCAAGTGGCAAATTTTTCGAAGCCGGAGAGAATTGATGGGAATCACTAGTCATTTCTTTTGTTTAGACTCTTTTACTCTTTATTATAGGCTAGGCTTGTTTTCCTCTTTTATTTTAGTCTCTTATCGGGTATGATGAGAGACTTGTATTTGTATGGACTATAAAAGGCCAAGTGTTGTAGTTAATTGATAGTTCAGTTGATTTGAGAATTTAATACTTTGCATCACAATTATTGCTTTGTGTTGAATCTCTGCATGGTGATGTGTTGAGTGGGAGAGCGATTTTCTTGGTATTGAAGCTAAAATCAACCGTTATCTTCTAAACCCTAATTTCTTTTTCCTCTTTTCCATCTCCCCTTTCCATTCTACATCACATGCCTTATAGCTGCTGATGAAAATCTTAATGGCTAATATACAAAAAACATAGTGGTTGAAATCATCCTAAACAACTTCACATGCACCAGGGACCATTCACACAGGTGCATGTGTGTACTCACACGGACAAATTCACTAGGAGAAGGTATATGGTGTTGGAATATGTAAACATCCTCTCAAAGTTGGCATTCTAGCCATGCAGGATGAATTGATGGGTCTGATAGAAAGAAAAGAAAAGGTGAGATTAGTCCCACATTAAGTAAAGAGATGATTAGCTATATATAGTTAAAGATTGGCCCAGTACTCAGTGATTTTGGATAAAATTAGGTAACCTCAATGAACACCTCTTGATTCGAGCCTTAATCAAATTGATTCTTCATTGTGATCCGCAGATTAAAATTCTTTGAAACTTCGACCTATGTATCTCTTTTCAAACAGAGGGCAGAAGGTTTATCTGTAGCCAATTGATAGCCATGAAATCTAATGACTGTTAACAATCCTGTTTAATATGATGGATTCAGCAGTCAATGACTTGGTCAAGAAAATAGGAAATATGGAAACTTGTAACTGATGCTAAGAAAAATATGGAGATTCAATCATCAACATGAATATTAGTCATAATTCATAAATTATTTATGACAACAAACAAGGTGTTGGCATTAAAAGGATTTACTTGAAATATACCTGTTCTGCTCAATGGATACAGTTCTAAGTAGAGTTGGTTGGAAACAGTGGGAAAAAAAAAACACTGAGAATGCTGTAGAAATGTTACATATTTTTGATACATCATCATAGAATGTACTCAAGATCTTCTCTCTTTATATCTTGCTCGTATTATGTTGTCACACGAGTCTCCTCATGCATGCGCTAGTCTTGATCTCTTAATTTGTGGTTATCATCCAGGTGGTGGGAACGTATGGGTACGCAGCCCCGGACTACATAGAGACCGGCCATCTAACCACTAAAAGCGATGTGTGGAGCTTCGGGGTGGTACTTTACGAACTACTGACAGGGAGGCGCTCCCTGGAGAGGAACCGGCCAGCTAATGAACAGAAGCTTCTAGAATGGGTGAGACAGTTCCCCATAGAGAGCAGGAGATTCAACATGATTATGGATCATAGGCTTCAGTATCAGTTCTCTGTGAAGGCTGCTCGAGAGATTGCAAAGCTTGCTGACAGGTGCCTCGCCAAGCAAGCCAAAGAGCGGCCGAAGATGAGTGAGGTAGTAGAGAGCTTGAAACTCATAGCTCAGATCAAAGAAACTGGCGGAGGGCCCGGAGACGAGCATTCTCGGGATACCTCAGGGAAGGGGAAGGGAACTGAATCGCCGAGGAGGTGAATGATTCGCCGGAGAAAACTGGGTGCCCTTCATGTTTTTGAAAGCAATGTGTCTGGAATGAATTGCTGTGTGTTTTGTAAGTATTGTCGAGGTATGAATAGGTCTGAAGTGCAGTGAGATGATGCTATAGATTTGTTGGTGACTTCATGACTGAAATAATTCTCTTTGTTGAATCGTAGGTTAGAAATTAGCTTATGTTTTTCTCGGAAAACATTATATGTTACTTTTTGTTTCACTTTGGAGTGGGGCTGAAAATACTTCGTTGTAAATAAATGCTAAAAATGTTTTTAAAATTAGTTTTTAAGTCTTTTGAAGGATGTACTTCAGAATCTTTAATGAGAATTCGGTTACATTTTAGTTTCGCGAAGTCGAATGGTTTTGGGCTTTTGGCCCACATTTAACCTTGGGCCGAACATGAAACGGTCCAGTAGGGCCCAACAACTTCTAAAAAGTCATTAACTTTTCAAATACTTGCCGAAGGAATATTTTCTCTCGTGACTCATATAAAAATTTTGTCAGTTTGTCTGTCTATTTGTTTGTCTTCATTCACGATGACGGGCGAATTGTAGGGGTGTCACCGGATGCGAATCGCAGAGATTCGTATCCGAATCCACCTTCAACCCGGATACGGATATCATTTTTTCATATCCGCCAATATTCATATATGTATCCGTATCTGAAAGTTATATGAGTATACAAATATGGTGAAAGCAATATCGTATTCGATACGATATCCGAAGGTTGGGTGCTTGACAATGATATTCGTATGAAATAGACTATTTTTCAATTGAACAAGCAATAGATTTTGATATTTTGAGTTAGGTGAAAAGTGATAGTAAAAAGTATTTGATTCTTGCAAGAGTAGTACGAGATATTTTGAGTATTTCAACATCAATCATGGCATCCGAATCGATATATAGCACAGGTTCTCATGTAGTCTATTGCTATAAAAGTCGAATGACAATGGATACAGTGAAAGCATTGATATGTACTGTGTACACGATAATATTATAATATGTATCATATTTAATATTGTTGTAGATAAGATAAAAAGTAATACAAGTATATCTATTTAGTTTATTTTTAACTGTATCTAATTTTACATATCCGATTAGTATCTGCATCCAATCTGCTAATATCAGATCCATATCTGATATTCGATTTTGACGAATACGAATATTATTTTTTCACATCCGTCAATATTCGTATCCATATTCGAAAATTGAGTGCAGATACAGATATAAAAAAGACAATATCTGATCCGATGACACCATTAACGAGCTAATAAATATCATCTTTTTTTTTTCCTTCCTCTCTTAATGTCCCCTCCTTCCTTCTTATTCTTCCGCTTCATCTTTCTTCACACCCATCGGTCAATTTTTCCTCGAAAGCAGTGAATATGCTAGTGTAGCTTTTAAAACTCAAAACCCTAAAAGCCCCAAATCCAAAAAGAAATCGAAACAAGAAGCAAGGAGAAGAAGCGCTGGGAGCAATGGAGAAGAAGCTCACTCTGGTCCAAACAGTAGCTGCTGCTGGAGTGTTCTCTGCTATCTCATTTTGGTAACCCATTTTCATTGAATTCACAATCTAGGGCCTTAGGGTTTTGATTTAGCCTCACTATTTTTGTTTGGTTGTTGGAACCAAATTTTTTTTCGTTCTTTTAGGTATGGGTTCATGTTTGGAAGGGAATCAGCTCGAAAGGAGCTTAGCGGGCTCATCGACGACCTGAAACGATCCAACGCCGCTGCCGTTGCAACGACCGAGAGCTCATCAGGGTAGAATCAAGGTATACAATTTTTCAAGAAAACTTCTAGCTTTGTTCTTGGATTCAAGCGAATGTGTATGATATTAAAAAAAAAAAAAAATAGTTGGTTTATTGGGTGTTTTGTCCTGTTGAGGTTAAACTCACAACGGGGGTGTTGTTGTCTTCAAGGTGTTTGTGGAAATGGGTGACTGAAACTGTCAATTTTTGACCCTTTTGAATCTAATTGGTTCATTACAATATGTCAACTTTTTTGGTCTAGTAGGAAAAGCTCAGGCTATTCTAGCATGAATTTCTTGTTAATGATCAGAAATCTGTTACCTAATGGTATGAAGATTGCCTAAGAGGTAGATGAAGATTTGCAAGAAAACTATTGTTCGACAAACCAACACGATCATTTTATGTTTTGTTTGGTTATAAGAAAGAAAAAACACTGACCAGATACTGTCTCGTGGTGTAAGTCTACATGCAGAAGGCCGTTCCATAGAACCGTATCCGAAATAAAAGGCATTGCAGTATCAGAAGTATCCGAAGATTTAAAATTTGATAAACTATCGTCTTTTTGGTTTGCAAGGAAGGTAGCTTTAGAAAGAAAGAGTGTGCATGTAACAAGTAGAAAGCAGTGAGGTTCATAGTTTCTCTCTGTCAAAGATTTTGGTTTCTGAGCTTCAAATATTCTTAGTCTGAGACATTCCCTTATCATTACCATTGATAGCGGTGTATAATTTGATAATAGAACTGCAAAAAGTATCTTATTCTGAGGTTGTATGATTCTAGAAATCTTTTGTCCGTCTATTTGTGTGCCCGTGCTTGTATATGCGTGTTTATGAGATAGAAATTAAGTAGATCAACTGCAAGGAATGGGTAACATACTATTATTGAGCAATGCAGAATGCAATTTTCTTCATGTAGAAAAGGATGAAGGATCTATTACTGTTGTAGTGCAAATTATAATGTGCTTCTAACCAAGTAGCTTATATTTGGCTAATATATTATTTGGTTTTGTAGGATTCCAGCTATATCAGAGTGGAGATTTAAGAGAACGCTCGGAGAATTTCACTTATCTTTTTGTGATTACTTGATGCATAAATGGAACTTGCCTTAGCATGTTCTCTTAATTTCTCCACCGGGAAAGCAAAGATATTTTCTGAGATGATGTTTTTATATGCAAATTTGTGTTAAACGATTGAAAACCATGGCGATGTTTTTCTAAAATGGGTCATATTGAGCCGAATACAGGTATATTTCAAGGAACTGGTTACATGTTATTATGGATCTATGCAGATTGCAGTTTGTTGCATGGAGAAAGGGGTGAATAATTGTTGTCATTGTAATGCAAATTGCCATGTGTTTTTGTCCAAGTAGCTTATATTTCTCGACTTATATAAACTCGGCATGATAGCAGAAGAGCGATTCAAAGGATCGTTAGATTCGGAATCGTTCTCAGAATTGTATTTTTCTCTCATTTTCTGAGCTTACCTCAATTGATGTATCAAGGGAATTTTGTGCTCTCTCTCTGCATGTCCTCACAATTCTCCAGTGAGAGATGCCTGGAATATTTTACAAAGGTTTAGGTTTTATGCAGCAAACAGAGCAACTCAAGACCGAGAACACAATTGAATACAACCTGTGATTATAGAAACACAGAATGAAGCAAGTTTTCTAAGGTGAGATTTTACTGATGTCAAGTTTGTAGCATGTATTGAACTGGCAAGATTTATTCTGATGCTAGGTCTTCAACAGTTGAAAGTTCTGCACAAAATCGAAATAATTTTAATGTCACAATTTTGAGATAACAACTCATGTTCCCAAAATCAACATCCAGATGTACCCATGAGGTCTTAATATCTTCAAAATCTTGGTTTAGGAACAGATATAGATTGAACTAAAGAGAGAAAACTCACCTTCTTTGAACATGGTGACAGATTAGCTCCATTACTAAAACCTGCTACCAAGATGTACCTCTAGATCAAAAATGTTATTTCAGAATAACTCTTATTGAAGGTAACAATCAAGGTGTTCAAATGCTTGCAGCTAATTCTGGAGGTCACCGTATAATTTTATGGGGTTTTGTCTAGGCGTGTTTGGATTCAACCGTAAAATCGAAATGGAAAATGAGAAAACTCATCATTTTTCTTGTTTGTTTTGAATCAGAAATCGGAAATGGGAAAAGTTTTTTTTCTTTTTCCTTTTCCCTTTTATACCTTTCAGTTTTCTTTACTATCATTTTTTCACTTGCAGAGTGCAAACATTATTCTACTTGCATGGTGTTACAGTTAATTTTGTGGTCATATAAATCTCACTTGTATATTAATATATAATTTTTAAATATTAAAAATATCAAATTTATTACTATTTAATGTTTAATCGACAAATTTATTATACATTTTAATTTCTAATAGCAGATTTATTTTAATAATATTGATGTTACTTAAATCAGCAATCAGTTAATTTTATGGTCAACTTTTTATTTATACTTCCACATTACTAATCAGAAACCGAAAAACACAAAGATATTTTTCCACTCACACTTTCACATTACAACCAAACACTGAAAAACTTATTTGCACGAATTTCAATTTTTTATTTACAGTTTCACTTTTTCATCTTCATTTTCACTTACATCTTTTCTCAACTTGCAGCAAACCAAACAAGTCCTCTGTGAAGGCTTTCACACGCATAGACACTGTTCTTTTTAACCCTCCTTTAATTTGTTATTTGAACTATCCACTTACATTTTCTCATTGTTATTAATTACACCACTTTCCAATGTCAGCTCGATCAAGAGAACTTTTGCCAAATGTCATATTTCTTTCTTTTTTAAATTATTCATTGATTATAAACAGTACTCACTGAATATTTCCACCAAGTGTTTATCAAATCGAATTCAAGTTGGATTTTGATTTCCTTTGTTTAATAATCAATAAAGATAATGGTGAAAGTAGCTTTGCAACCATTCTTTTGTTTGGTTCTCATGAACTGGGCAATGGAATTATGAAGCAAATTGACAAATTGGGTTTGGAGATTATTGGCTGCAATTTTTTTTTTATCCAGTTCAAATTGGCTTTCCATTTTTTCATGATGACAAATGTTGATGCATTCACAGCTATTTTTTTTTTGTGTTGTTTTTCAAGTTTATATTTGAAAGTTTCTTTCAATTAATAAAATTTTTTATTTTTATTCGATCAATTTATGTTCTTCTTTGTGAATTCATTTTGCTATTATATTTATATTGTTCTCGATCTAATTATGAGTAGTTAAATCTTAGAAAGTATCTAGGTTGGATGAAACTAGATTCGTAACTTGTTAACTCATTTAGTTTTTTTTTTATTTTTTTATTTTGTGCTTCAATGAAGCTAAACATAAGATTATGTCAGGTTTAAAATAATACGTCTTATATAATCAAGACTTTGATAGTTTATGCTTAAAATTGAAAATCTAAGGTTATCATGTTTAGATCTAATTAATTTTGATTTATATTTCTTATAATTATTAGTTTAATCTAAATTGATAGGCTATTATATAATCATGTATAACGTATGCTTTAAGAAAATAAATTAATAATTATAATGGTGATTTTTTTGAGAGACTAACTAGTTTTCATGTCATTATTCTAGTGGACTCAAACCTAAATGCTTATTCTTTCTCAAATTATTAAAAATTTTAAAAAAAAACAAACATCCTTATCTTTATTTCTCAATTCGTCTAAATATGATTATTAAACTAGAGGTGATCATCTTCCTTGAGGATTCAACCGCCAAAATGCTACGATTAGACAGCGTACACTTGCGATAATACATTAAAATTCACATCACTCGTACTTTTCCAAGTTCTAGAATCCTATAATTTCTAACTATACTAAAGATAAAACAAGAGTTTTATAACTATTAATAATAAATTCGTTATTCACCTAAGTTCAACTTATTGTAAGTAACACTTCCTCCTTTGTAGAACAGTGTTGAATCTTCCCACCTATAATATTATATAGAATAAAATCAGACTCTTTATGATTTACACACAACGAGAAAATTAATTAGATTTTTTAACCAATAACTTTTAATTTTCCAAAAGTCAACTTCTAACTCTAATTATATTTAACTTCAACCAAACAATTAAATAAAAAAAAAATCTAAAAGATTCTTTCTCTCTTCTCTGATGACACAAGTTTACTAGTCTTATTTTATTAAAATATATGAAAGTCATCATCACATGTAAATAAGAAAAAAAAGATAGAAAAATGTAAAAAACTGTAGACAAAGTTTTCAAGAAAATTTGATGATTTTGGCGTTTACGAAGAAAAAGAAGCAGCCTGTAGAAAACTACACAATCGTCACAACTGTATTATTTATATTCACACCATTGTTATGTGATTCATTGGTGGTGTCGCTTTCAAAATGATATGTGAGCATTTGGTGTCGCTTTCAAAATGATATGCGAGCAGCGCCAAAATAAAAAAAAAATTAAAAAAAATTCTGGACTCTTATTAATCGTGGCCCGTGCGCGCAAGACGAGTTTAACCTTACCGTGAACCGCACGCCTGCGCACCGCGTCGTGCCCGTTGACCTATGCGAAGGAGCCACGTGTCCGTGCGACGTCTCGTCAACGGGGCGGGTTAGCTTCTACGAGCGCGCAATCACAGCTGATGAACGGCCCGCTAGAGAGTAGGGAAAACAAAACAGGTTTTGTGGGCCCCACCACAAAACGTGTTTTCTCTTTCTCTCTCTATCGTGTCGTCCATCAGCTGAGCAAAGGAGCTAATATGCTCCCCTCGATCAAAATCTGTTAATTTTCTGTCTTATAAGGCCCACAGTTTGAGCCATATTCTTGTCATTCGATTCTAGATCCAACGGTTCATAAACGAACACGTGTCATTGTTATTCTGTGCTGACAACTGTAAGGGCGTGTTTTGTTACATGGAAGTTGGGAAGTGAGGCAACTCATTTCCCACTTCTCTTGCTTGTTTTGCATAAAAAAATAAGAAATGAAAAAACTCTTTTTTTCTTTTTCTTTCTCTTTTTTCTTTTACACCTTTTTACACTGTCATTTTCTTACTTCTATAATGTTGTAGTTAATTTTATGCTCATGTAAATCTTACTTGTAATAAATTGTTACTCAAAATAGTTAACTATGATGTGATATAAATCTCACGTACAGTTCAATTACAATACTTAAACGTTACCTCAGAATTACTTTTATATTTAATATTATTTGAAATTTTGTATGTGGAAACAAAACAATGTTTTTTTTATTATAAGAAATTAAGTGATTAAGCAATATTTTGCTCTATGAAACCCTCTCTAAACATTGTGATCAAAGTATAACCAAGATATCATGTGATACACTAGTTGATTTGCTAGAGATATATTTGCATTAGAATATATTTGAATATCTCATATATTTTTATCATTATTATATCCATATCAACATTTTAAACAGAATTAATATATTTTAACTATCTACAGAAAAGAATTTAACCCAAAATAAATAGTTATTTGGGACGAACAAATGTTAGTGCTTAATAAAAAGTAAAGAAAGGGTGTGTTTGGCTTTGCTTCTCGTAAGTGTTTTCATTGCTTTTAAAAGAAATAAGCATTTTTTAATGAATTAAATGTTAGATAATTACTTAAAAAAACTCTTGAAAAAAATTTAAAAACCAAAAAGATGTTTATTTGGCTTCTCAGCTGCCATTGCTAAAAAGGCTTTTCTCTTATCTTATTTATGTTTTCACGCATGACCTCCCACGTATGATATCTAAATGAATTTTCGTAGATTTTGAATCTTACTTAAATTTTTCTCATATGTTTATTTTTTTTATCCTAGTTTTCTTGACAAATTATGAAAATTCATATTTTTTTACAAGCACTTAAAAATTTAAATAACTAGATATCTTAACTGTGCAAAAGTTTATCCTTAGAAAGGGCTTCTGGATGAGCGTTCTTAGAAATATGACTTATTTGGAGGGATGGCTAACGGGACGAATCAGATTGATTCGTCTCGTTAGCTAACAAGACCGTTACGAGACGGGCTGAACTCGTCTCGTAATGAATCCAAACGAGACGAATCGAGCAATTAGGGAACGAATCGGGTACCGAATTCTCCGAGACGGGTTGGACCCGTCTCAGATTTTATTATTATTTTATTTTGAAAATTTCAAATTTACCATAATAGCTATTTTTTGAGCCGTTGAGGGTAAATAAAATAAAATAAATAAATAAGGATCTAAAACTAATTTGTCCCTCTCACATATATAATAACATGGGACTTTTTAAAAAAAAGAAAGAGGAGGGGTCAAGGAAAATTTTCTCCAGCCCAATTCGTCACGTGACTCGTCACGTGACGAATTTGACCCGTCCCAAATTTACTCGGTAAGGGTCAATTTGGGTGGACCTATCCCTAAACGGAGCGTGTCCGGGTTGACCCGCAAACCCGCCCTGTGCGACTCAAACAGGTCACACGACGAAGCGGATCGACCTGCCTCGTTAGCCATCCCTGCTTATTTATTTGTAGGTAGAAGTAACGCCAAACACATTAAGACCAATGAGTATGCAACAAAAGAAATTACAGGGCCTTTATGAAAAAATAAGTCGATAATGGAAGGACGTCACGCAGCCCATGCTGGATGTCAGGTGCGCGGGCCCGTCCTTCGTGCGACACGTAGCTTACTGGAGTGGGGTCCACTATCGTACCGACTTTGTTTTGACCGCCCCGTTAAAGGGCGCGATTACACGTGGGGATCCGACGACGCAGCGAGCTCCCGTCACCGTATCCGCTATTGCTGTGCCGACTGCGGGGCCCACCACGTGATTTGTCGTTATGCGGGAACTTAATAACAATCATTTTATCTCATATTGACTAATCTTTTTCATTTTTAAATGTTAGTCTTCACGTATGTAATTTTCATAGGGAAACAATGTTCAAATTTTATTTGTCCAGTCCATAATTATTTGCAAGAAAGTCCTCAAGCCAATTTCAACTATTTGTTTCCTTTTTCTTTTTATATTTTTTTTAAAAACAAATGATGGAATGAAATATTAAAATGGTACCTATAGGTCAAATTTGTCTTTATGTTCGTTTTCATTTTCATTTAGGGGCCGTTTGTTTCGCGTAAAAGTCCGTAATTCGTAAATGACTTACAACCCAGTTACAACTACGGCGTTTGTTTGGACCGTAATTCGTAAAAGACTTACACAACCCAATTACCACTCACTTACAGTCCAGTTACAGTTAATTTTGTGGTCATGCATATGTATTATTTTTTTATGTTAATATTAATTTTTTTAATATTTAACATTTTAATATTTATTTGCAATATTAAAACTTTTTAAATCACCAAATAGTTAATTTTGTGGTCAACTTTTTCACTTACGATTTACACATTACGACAACCAAACACCGTAAAATACAGTACACTTTTCCACTCACAACTTTATTTACCAACCAGACACCATAAAACTTACATGCATGTAACTCATTTACAACTATAAAAGACTTTACTAAATACGACTTACGAATTACGGCCAGTTACGACAACCAAACAGGCCCTTAGGGCATGTTTGGTTAAGGGTGAAAGTAAAGAAGTGAGGAAATGAGAAAATGGTAATAGTTCTCTTTGAAATTTGAAAATTGGTTAGTAAGTTTCCAGTGTTTGAATATTGTAGGAAAGTGTGATTTGAAAAAGTTACGTTTTTTTCGGTGTTTGGATGGTAATATAGAAGTGAAAGTGAAAAGGTTGACCACAAAATAATATTAAAATAAAAATTAATTAAGAAAAATAAAAAAATGAACTGTAATTAGAATGTAAGTGAGATTTACGTGATCAAAAAAATAACTGTTTTGTGCTACAACTTATTACAAACGAGATTTACATGGCCACAAAAAATTAGCTGTAGCACTCTGGAAGTGAGAAAATGATTGTGTAGAAGAGAAAAGAGAAAAGAAAAAGGGGTTTTCTTATTTTTCTTTTCCGGTGTTTGGATAAACAGGAAAGTGAGCAATTATGCTTCCCCGTTTCCTTACTTCCGCCCACTTCCTTGCAACCAAACAAGCCCTAGTTAGGTCTAATTCAGAGATGATAACCATAATTTACTACAAATAATAAAGCACTTTATATATTAAAAGGTTAAATTTTTAGTTACATAATTTAAGTGATACATGCTAATAATTAATTTGTGTGATTGGTTGAATTCGAATTAATTGGTGTATATGGAATTCCAAAGCTTTTCATTTACTTGGAAATAACTTGTAGATTGTGTGAAGAATTACAATTATTGATGTATCTAAAATTCCAAAGTTTTTTCATTCGCTTGGAAATTACTTGTATATTACGTGTATTCAAACTCTTAGAGTTTCTGAAAGAAATTACCTACATTTGATTAAATAATGAGAATACCCAAGGTGATGGATGAGCTTTTCATAACATTTTCTAAATAGTTTAAACAGGTTTTATTTTTTGATAGACATAAAATTGATAAAATATGTAACAAATTATTTATAGTTTATAAAAACATTATAAAAAAAGTTCCTATAATTTTCAAAACACATATTAAAAACTAATAACAATTCACAACATGATAACAATCTTATGGATTAGGTTGCAATCCAATAAGAAAGTTCCTATAATAAAAAAAGAGACAGTTAAAATATAATTTTTGGGGATGGAATCTGTAGCGATAATTTGTAGTTTTTCTATTCGAATTTATTCACTTATCAACTAAAGAGCAAAGTCATTTTTTTTTGTTTGAATATTTTTCCTTTTTTTTCAAATTTATTTTATAAATAGAAATAGCTAAATGACGATGAGCAATATCGGTCAGCCATAAACCACCCTGTTAGAGCTTATTTTGACCAATTCAATGTTTCAATTTTTTTTCACCAGACCAATTAACTTTTGTAAGGACTCAAGGTACCATCCAAATGACTAGTTTTCTAGGCGGGGTTGCTCAAATCGGTATATACCTAAGACTATCCCCATACCTAATCGATGTAGGACTGTTTGTACGTCCAATTGCTCAACAATTTTGATCCGGTTTCACGTGTACCCACCCTCTCATGTATGATGTATTCCTAAAATTCCAAGGGAGAAAAGATTATTGGTCAGTCTTTTAAGATCAAGATGATCATAAGAACCACATCAAAAACTTTAAGATTAGTGAATGAAAGTTGAATCTTGAAGATTTACACTGAATCTTGAATCTTGAGAAGAACTTTAAGAGCAGTGAATGAAAGTTGAAGGTCAATCCTAATCGAAATTTGTACAATGCATATCTCTATCACAATCTCATATTCCATTTCCTTGAGATTTTCGAAGGCTTAATCTATTTGGTCATGAAAATCATTGCATTTTCTCCATCTCCAATTTCTTTTTTTTGGCCAGTCTTGATTTGATTTTGTAACCTTCAACAATGCAAGATTGCTTCTAGTAAAAGTAATTTCAATAAAATATCAGTGAATGCGTGATTATTAATTAATTTCTCTAAGGATTAAAAAAAAAAAAAAATCTCAAAAAAAACCACACTATCAAAGTTGCAAAAAAAAAAAAAAAAAAATAAAGATATGTAAGTTTTATCTCAACATGTGAGATCTTATTATATAATCTCTAGATGATTGCTTTTAAATTTAAAGGAGGCCAGTGAAGATTTACACCCGAATCTTGAATCTTCGAAAGCGTTTCGAAGTTAATGTGAATTTTTAAAAAATTTTGAGAGACAATATGACAAAATTTAACTATTTGTGAAATTTTTTTTCTTCCATTTTTTTCAATTTTTTTCCCAATCCAAAGTATGATTTCTCACCAATGATGAAGTCGGCGAGGATCCCTATATCATTTCATTGATAGCAATAAAAAAATGTACTATTTTTTTTTTCTGATAAAGAATTACTGAGCGGACCAATACGCAAAATATCTAAGAATTTGCAATATTAAATTGATATTTTGGGGGCGGATGGGGCAGCGACGTCGTCGCCTGACGCTGACCTCGCATTCCCACAGGCGCGCATCGAAGGAGGAGTAACCCAGCCTCGACCTTCTCTCCTATTTATCAGTCCCACCCTCCTCAATTTGTATATTTTTACAAATCCTCCCTTCTTTTCTCTCTCCTCTCGCTCTCTAATGGCGGAACCTGTGGAGCTCCCCAGTCGCCTCGCGATCCTCCCCTTCAGGAACAAGGTCCTGTTGCCCGGCGCCATCATCAGAATCCGATGCATCTCGCCCAGCAGGTAAAATCTCGGGATTGCCCTCGATTGATTGCTTGTGTTGTTATAAAACCCTAGTTCTCTCCAAAACCCCGGTAATTTTGAGGAGTTTGGTGAAAATTTGATTCTTTTGGGGACTCTGGGCTTAGTTCCTCACTGGAACGGTGGTGAACTTGGAAATTTGATCATCTGGGGGAGTTCATCGGTATAATTGAAGAGATATCTTATTGATTGGTTTGAAGTTTCGATCTTTTGTGGACTATTGGAGTGGAGCTCATAAAAAATTGATTCTTTCTTAGGCTTTGTACTTTATTCCTCGTTGTAACTCGGGTGAAACTGAAATTTTGAAAATTTTGGCTTGTTCTAGTGCAGTTCATTAAGTTGCTGCATGAAATTTATGAAAAGCTTGTTTTCTGGTCGTTCTTCTCTATTCAATGTGTTTCTTCTTATTTTCGTAATTATAATTCAGTTTGGTGGCCTATCATAGTTCAGTTTCTTAATTATTCCAAGGGACCTGTAATGATTGGTTTTTTTGGGCTTTTGAGCTTTTATGGGTCTTAAACTTGGAAGTCAAACTATTGGGGTTTATCATATCTGAAAAAAGTGGCGTAGCTTGGTGATTAGATCTTGCAGTGTTTTTGTTAAAAAATGTTGAAAATATTTGATATTTGGAAGTTTTAAGCTCAATTCTAAGTTGGAAAAACTTGCAAAAGTTTGATTCATTTTAAGTTCTGAGTTTTAGTCCTCACTTTAAAAGTCTGACAGCTGAAACATTGATCTTTTTGAGCCTCTAATAAATTTATTTAGGTTATTCTAATATAATTCTGGAATATTTTGTTTTTCTCTTCTGAAAATAAGCTATAGTCTCCACAAGAAATTAGAGATTTTTTTTTTTTTTTTTGACTTTTTGTAGCCTTTCTAGTGAACTTTGTATTGTTTTCTGACTAATTTCTGGAGAATTTGTTAAGTTGCCAACTTGCCATAAGAAAAAGTTAGAATAGTTATCCTATTTTCTTCCAATTTTTTTTCTTCTTCTCAGAATCCTCACTTGAATTACTTCTGTGATGCATTGGATGGGTGTATAACTTTTTGTTTCTTCCAATGACTTTTTGAGTTTATCTTCAATATTGAGATGCTAAGAGAAAATAATTAAGCTTATCGCTTAAATTTCTTGCAGTGTAAAATTGGTTGAGCAAGAACTGTGGCAGAGGGAAGAAAAGGGTTTGATTGGTGTGCTTCCAGTTAGGGACACAGAAGCTGCCGCTGTTGGTTCTGTGTTATCTCCAGGTGATCCCCTTTTCTGCTTCTGCAGATACATGTATTGTTGAAGTAGAAAAGTTTTGAAGGAAAATATATATGTTTTGTAGGTGGTGTGAGTGATTCAGGAGAGAGGCGTCTGAAGACATCAGTTGATGCACTGGGCGATTCTCAGAAGCAGGAGGGGAAGAATAAGCAGGAACTTATTCAGTGGCACAACAGGTAATTACTCTCTTCTTTATGTAATTCCCGTTATTCCATTATATCGAGGTTGGTGGATGCCCATGTGGGGTTGTTCTCATTGTGCACACATTTACAGCCCATTGCAATATCTTCTCACTCTTATCCTTTTAACTTAAGAATAAGCGTCTATAAACAGCAGAGTGGAAATAATTTAAGAAGTCCCACAGATGGAAATTTCAAAACTGAAACAAAATGAACGAAAATAATATGTAATTGAATCTAACTTATCTAAGGTATATCAGCTAATTGTGGGTCAAGTTAGGGATCACCTTACCCTTATTGTTCCTTCTATTTATTGGTCCACATCGGGCTCCATGTACCCTCTAATGAGCTGGATCTGATTCTTCTGTTCTCTTTGTCATCCTCGCCGGACTATCTTTTTAGTATGTAACCCTACTTGAGGTGCATTCCTTTATGAGAACATCTTCTTTTGCAAACGTTTATAGAGTCTTGAAGAATTCAGTAATTATTTTTTATTTCTGAAACAAAATCACAACCATGTAACAAATGGTGTTTTTATTTCTGACACAAAATTACAACTATATCACAGATGGTGTCTGTGCACACAACAAAATAACAGGAAACAAGACTCAGAAGCTATGTAGTAAGGACACTCCTATCGTGGAGCGGTTTCGTGTCCGACACGTGTCCGACACGCATGTCGGACACGTGACGTGTGTATTTTAAAAAATTTACCTTGTATCTACGTGTCATATCCATTTAAATATTGTCGTATCCGTGCAACGTAGCTCAGAAGATCAAAATCTGCACCAGAAATACAAAAGCATATAACCCACAGCCTAAACGCCCCCAAACAACATAGTATACATCACCAAATTAAAAGCTCCAACCCATAACAAAATAGATGGAAGCTCTTCAATAACTTGACACCAGCACCCCACCCTACCAGTAAATTGCTCCAATTGAGCAAGTATCTCCACACCAAATAGCTTCTTTCAGCAAACATTCCCAGATCCGGAGCTGCTACCATCAGATAATTGAAGAGAAGGTCCCACCAGAACTCTAGCCGCATTTATGTAATCTAGCTACACATTTTCTTATGCTTTCTTTCAGATAAAGCACCCGTCTAAAATTCAAAAAAAAAAAAACTGCAAAAAGGATTCTAAAATGTTAGTCTATTGTTTAGGCTTATTGACTAAAATTTTTCATTAACATGCAGCTATGCTTCTGCCGACCACTATTATATGTCTATCCAACATAATTTTATTTTGTTTGTGTATCTATTTCTTCTCCCTGATGACCACCAAGTCCAACATAAGCAGGTTTAGTCAAAACCTTCACATAATTCCTAGCTTACAGCCCAAATATTCTTAACTCCTCTGCAATAAACAAATAAGTGAAACTATCTCTTCATGACATGAATGAGGAGAGTTTATGTTGTGTTCATCATGTTTTTGAAGGGCATGGATTCTTCTCTCTCTCTCTCCCCCCTTCTCTCAACACACACACACACACACACACACACACACCACACACACACACACTTTCTCTGCATTATTTCCCTTTCACCAAAAGCGTGAAGACAAACATGTAGCCTAGTGTGGAAGTTGTTATATTCAATTTATCAGTCTTCTTTTTCAGGGGAGTTGCTGCCAGAGCATTACATCTCTCTAGAGGAGTAGAGAAGCCTAGTGGGAGAGTAACATACATAGTAGTTCTTGAGGGTTTATGCCGATTTAGTGTTCAAGAACTTAGTGCTCGAGGAACATATTATGTTGCACGTATCTCACGTCTTGATATGACAAAGGCTGGTGAGATTTTTCTTTACATCCTTTCTATTGTGTGATTTTTGATGAGTTGTTTTTCATTAATGATGTTTTTTTGACTATTGTAGAGAATGTGTATGTAGTTGGAGATATTACCAAGTCTTCTTGTTAATTGTTTTGGAAGTAGCTTGTGGGCTGAAAATGCTATTAATCCCCCTGATACTATAAAAGACAAGCTTGTCCCTTGGGACCATCTTGGAAGACAAGATCGACTAAGTGCTGTCTTCTAGCTCTGCAACCTTTGTAACTGATTTCTACAAGAGACCATATATAAAGAATAAAAATCTATAGCGGTTTAAGCCTTGTTTGATTGCTGAGGAAGCTGTAGATATCTGAAATAGGGGTTCCTTTGGATGCTTCCTTTTTTGCTAATTTAGCCTTTCACAAAATTGAAATTTCAATACATGCTTCCTTTTCTGCTCTTACCAGAGTTAGACCAGGCAGAACAGGACCCAGATATTATTTTGTTGTCTCGCCAATTTAAAGCTACTGCTATGGAACTAATTTCTGTTCTTGAACAGGTAAGTCATGAACTTGTATTCACATTTTATGAATATTATCTATCTAGTGTCAGAACATTACATAAATCATGCGCAACAGAAAAAGGGAATGGTATTGAATGCTAGAGTTCATTCTGAAAAGGCTTCATTTTTCCTTGAGGATTTTAATTTTCTTGTTTGGCCTATTCTCTGTTCTTTTGGGTAGTAAGATTTGGTTGTATCTTGCAACATGCAATAACTCATTTCAAATATCCTATTATCTGTATTCCTAGCATCATGAATCCATAGTTCTACGTGTAGTTATTATTTTTTAATATTAGCAGTTATTACTATTTAATAATAGGGCTATTATTTTTTTTCATGTGTGATTCTATATGCTCTCGGAGAAACAAGAAGAGGAGTTGCTCGATAAGTTAGTAACATTCCCTCATATCATTATACGATGCTCAACAACCTTAAAATAACTTTAAGCCTGAAGAACAATAATCATCTTTACATTAATATGTAAAAGGAAATCGATATATTGATTCTATTTCCTCATACTGGATAATCTCTATCTAGGCAAAATATGACTTCCCGTGATCAACAATTTGCATCTACTGCTAAATTGTTAGATTGTTCAGTATGGAATTGCATCAAAATATTTTACATTTGAGAAGGAGACCATCAGGAACATGCGCAGAGAGCTTATTTAATTTACTTTTCCAGGATTTCGACATAGTTGTTCACCCTCCATCCTGGTTAACGTCATTCTGTTTCCAAAAGTAAGAACTAGATTTTTAGGAGGCTTTCTTGCACAAAGGTTGCAGAGGTGGTTGATTTGTACTGCATGACCAAGTAACTTCTTCCTGAGCAGCTACATCTTCTTACCGAGATGCTGCATTTAGAAACTATTATCTTATGGGATCCTTCAAGATCATTTTCCATCTTACCTTGTTATGTTACAGCTTTTTATTTGCTTTCAAGATTGTTTGAATTATTGGAAGTTGGTTTTCTTTTTTGACAACTATGAAGACAATTTTTTTTTCATCATTAATTATCTGACTATTAATTATTAAATAGCTTGCTTGAATCATAATCATCAATATTGCTTCTCAAGCATGAATTGTTAAAGTTTGCCTGCATTGGATGAAATTTACTATATTTAATGTGTAGTATGTCATAATGTGATTCAACTGACTCATTTTAATTGTACTTATAAATAATGCTTCAGAAGCAGAAAACTGTTGGGAGGACGAAAGTTCTTCTTGACACAGTTCCTGTACACAGGCTGGCAGATATTTTTGTTGCTAGTTTTGAAATAAGCTTTGAGGAGCAGCTGTCCATGTTAGATTCAGTTGACTTAAAAGTCAGGCTCTCAAAGGCAACTGAGTTGGTGGATAGACATTTGCAGGTTCGTACCTTAAGTAGTTTTTTGGTGCCAGTAAGAAGAGAGAATACAACTGGATTGGCATATTGGAACTAGGCTATTTCTTGCTATTGCTCTCTGTTTATTATCCATGGATTTAACAGATAAGAGAATATTTCCCCCTTGAACAGTCAATTCGTGTAGCTGAGAAAATAACTCAAAAGGTGGAAGGACAGCTTTCAAAGTCACAGAAAGAATTTCTTCTCCGTCAGCAGGTACAGCCTGTACACCCCACCATGCGACTGTTAACATCCTGTTGCTATGCTTTTCTTCTACTTCTGGAATTGCAAGTAATGTAAAGTTCTTTTCCTCCTTTTTTCCCCTTCTTAATGGGAAAGTTCATATTCCACCTGCAGAGTAGAGGTTGAGCATTATGCTATAGGCTGGATATTTAACACATTATAGCAGCTAGCCTACTATAAATTTGCATCTCGTGATATACTATCAGTCAACATCATACAATTTAATAGAGATAATCAAAAGTGTACACACACACATTTTTTTTTTTTTTTTGCGTGCATGCATTCATTAACACACTCATATGTGAGACATTCTTTAGCAGATCTCAAATCTATTTTTGTATTCATGTTGAATATATCAATGACTCATCCAAATAATCTCCATTATAATACCCCTGAAAAGATTCCCACCAATCATTGCTGAACTTTTTTGCGAAGCATAACCATTGTTGAACTGGAGCTTGTATTTATCCAATGTTATGACTGTCTGAAGTTATTTATCTGAATTCAAGTGATCTTAGCCTTGTTGTTCAAATCTGGTCTGCGCGCGCGCGCACACACATTTAGAGAGAGAGAGAGAGAGAGAGAGAGAGAGAGAGAGAGAGTCAAATACCAACATCCGACATTCAAATACAAGATCCACTCCGTTGAAGTTGACTTATATTATTTAAAGTGACTAAAAATCAAAAATCAAGTGTTTTGAATACTTTTTTTTCCCATCCATCAAGCGGCACATAATGGACGGCGGAAAATAGTGAGTTGGTTAGATCTATGTCTTTAGACATACAAATTCTTGATCCTGATCCGGCCATTTGATCATGATCTAAACATTTAAAAACCCCTACAAACCATTTTTTGTTAGGTTTCAAATGTTCTATACTGTTAAACTAACCAACTCACTATTTAGGTTGTCTGTTTTTCTCCTACTTGATGCATGAGCAAAAAATATTTAAAATACTTGATTTTTGGTTTATAGATATTTGAAATAATATAGATCAATTTCAACAGAATGGATCTTGTATTTAGATGATGTATGGTTGTATTTGAGTGGGAAGGATTCGGGCTCGAATCCTTCCGAAACTAGACAAATCTCTCTCTCTCTCTCTCTCTCTATATATATATATATATATATATATATATATATATATATATATATATATATATATATATATATATATATATATATATACACGCGCGCCCACACACATCTCAAATGCTAATTCTCGATAGCTTCCAGATGCGGGCGATAAAAGAGGAGCTTGGTGATAATGATGATGACGAGGATGACATTGTTGCTCTGGAAAGGAAGATGCAGGCTGCAGGAATGCCTCCAAATATTTGGAAACATGCTCAGAGAGAACTGCGGTAAGATTGTTATATTGGAATATCTAGTAATTGATTTGAACTCTTTTTCGATTGTGTGCACAGTGTTTGAGACTCATGCCTATGAGTGGCTTGTTCTGGCCAACATATTTCTTTGAGATGGATGGTTGGTTATGCTGTATGTCATAATGTGCTCAAAGTCAAGGATTTGAGGATTTTCTAATGTGGCAAGTATTCTCGTAAGTAGGAAACAATAAATGAACTTCTCTTTCCACATAAGTCCTGGGTTAGTGGTAGACGAGACCAACCTTTGCAAAAGTCCTCCTAACCATTCACTGATATTCCATCCTCCCATTTTCAATCAATAGGAGTGGTTCATTTGAAAGAAGATTCCAAGTTCTAGGATGTCAACCAACGTCCAGCAAGCCATATCTAATTCGTAATAAACGGGTAACCTATTGCTGCTTGCTAAGGTGCTGGTTGTTACCAAATCCAACGTATTAAAATAATATCTTGAGAAGTAATAAGAAATGGTGATCTAGGATGCATCGTAATAAAAGAGGACAAAAAGGCTTCTTGAAACTTTATAATGCTTCCGTGTTACCTCCATATCTGGAAATTAATATTGTGAGAATAGAAATACTTGCTTGTGTATATATAGAAATTAGATGCACCAGCAATCTGGTTGTAATATGAATATCTCAAGTATTTAATTCGATTCCAACCAATTTACAAAGTATGTTGCAATAATCTTACAACGTTAAATATTAAAATCTTAGGGATACTGATTCATTTTGAGTCAAATTAATATAAACACAGTTTGTGTTCTGTGTCAAACCGATATAGATGAATTCAGTTACATGAACAGTACCGCTGAAAGAATGGAGACTAGGTAGCTTTCTATTCCTACATGGAGTTGCATGTTAATGAACAGCAGCAGAATTGCTTATATCTTAGGAGTCCTCTTGCTGTAAATTGATTAAAAAAGGATGTTAGGATCTTACAATAACATCAAAGTAACAAAAGGTCTCAGAAGTCTGACTTATTTGATTACCTTATTATAAGAAATTTTGATGATTTTTACAGTTCAAATCCGTACTTTGATCTTTACATTGGCATGCTGTTAGTTAGAATTCAACTTCATTAACATGCTTATCCACAAATACTTGCAGCACATATATTTTCAGTTTTATAGGTATGTGTTTTCAATCTGTCACATGTACTATCTGATTTCACCTATTTTTTCTTGTAAAGGTCCATTCCTTTTTAAAATCTGAAAACATGGATGGCTACACATTTTACTGTTACTGGCTCTGAGTGTTTCCAAATGTAATATGCTAACTTATGTCTGTAACAGCTGTGTGGGTCCTTGACTGCAATATGCTTACTTATGTCTAACAAATTGACACATTAAACAAGTGCGTGAAATGGAGCTATACCTTACCTGAAGTTTACGTCTACAGGAGACTCAGAAAAATGCAGCCTCAGCAGCCTGGATATAGTAGTTCGCGTGTGTATTTGGAGCTTCTTGCTGACCTTCCTTGGCAGAAAGTCAGTGAAGAACAAGAACTTGGTCTTAGAGCTGCAAAGGAGAGGCTAGACAATGATCATTATGGTTTAGTCAAAGTAAAGCAGCGGATTATCGAATATTTAGCTGTTCGCAAGGTTGATTTAACCAAGTTTCTAACATCTTTAATTTCATTAGACAGGCATCTGTAAAGTTGTTACTAATTAAAAGTAAACTGAGTGCAGCTCAAACCAGATGCCAGAGGTCCAGTTTTATGTTTCGTTGGCCCACCAGGAGTTGGCAAAACATCGTTGGCATCATCTATTGCTTCTGCTTTAAACAGAAAATTTGTACGGATTTCACTTGGTGGGGTCAAGGACGAGGCTGATATCAGAGGTCACCGGAGAACGTACATTGGAAGCATGCCAGGACGCCTTATTGACGGGCTGAAGGTCAGAAATGGAGCATTGTTTCTGTACTTTAGATTTTAAGCTCAAGGTTAACTGCATAAAATTCTTTAAATGTGCATCTTAAAACACCATAACATCCATGAATTAATAGTTAGATTCTTATGTCGTAACTACTTAATTTAAGCTAGATATTCACTTACTGCCTTGGCATGCTTGAATTCTCCATGAATCATGATAGAGACAAACAGGGAAAAAAAGTTGATTTCTTGATTGATACAGTCCTTTTATTCCGTGCAAGGTTTTTCTTCATAACCCAGATTCAAGAACCACTGTTTGAGCCCCTATCTTTTAAAATTTAAACTATTACTTTGCTCTATGGATAATGTTGGACAGAGCACTTCTCCAAAGTCTTGACACCAACAGCATAGCTATATATGCATTTGTCTTGTGCATGTTTGTACATTTAGGTACTATACATGTGTATATGCATATATCTGTAGATATATTTGTACATGCATACATGAATAAACCTACATACATATTGATTTAGGGATATCCATATGCCATGCCATGCCATGATTGAACAACAATGAGGAAAAAGATGGATGCGAAAAAGATGGATGCAAACATTAATTTTTTATAATTGACAAGAAGGCTCAGGACAATTAAGTTACATGCCATGGTTGAACAACAATGAGGAAAAAGATGGATGCAAACATTAATTTTATTATAATTGACAAGAAGGCTTACCACAATTAAGTTACATTAAGTCATCCAGTACGTGTTTGTAAATGTTGAAACAAGTTTGAACCAGGATGGTCATGGGTGTGGTGGATGACACCAATGAAGAAACAAATATTAGTAGTAGAAATGCCCTCCACGTTAGAGATTATTAATTATTTGTAGCAGCAGCCTGCAGGGCTCATAGAGGCAAGACATACACCTTAGAACCGAGTCACTGTTTAGTAATTTGTTTAATTAACTATGGCAGGGCATGTGCTAACATAATACTGTAATACTACTAGCAGAGTTGCATTTGTATTCTATATTGTCTCTTTAATCTTGTCTGAAATCTGCATCCTGTTTTTGGATTCTATAATATGTCTCCTTAACCTTACCAGCATTAGATGCATTAGATGCATTTGGATTCTATTTCATTTCGTATGTGAAGTTCTGTTCTTGCTTTCAATTGCAGAGAGTGGGTGTTAGTAATCCAGTTATGTTGCTCGATGAAATTGATAAGACTGGCTCTGACGTCCGTGGGGATCCAGCGTCGGCCCTACTGGAGGTTCTTGATCCTGAGCAGAATAAAACCTTCAATGACCAGTATCCAACCAACCTCTATAGTTTACCATGCGTAGTTATAAGTTAACATTTCCTTTCACACTTTTGATTATTGATGAGATGACTACCATCTACTTTCATTTGTTGTTTATGTGTTTTATCTATCTGGCTAAGCGCGTTAGAGCAATTGAAAGATCCTTGGGCATCCGTGACATTGTGGGTTCCATTTGATTTTTTTTGAAAGTACCCTCTATTTCCAATCCTTACAAATCGTCTTCTATTTGTTGATATGCTTGTATCTGAACATCATGTTGGGAGATGGATGAACCTTGGGAGCATCATGCGAATCTGTGTTGTGTAGGTTGTCTCTGGGTCAGTACTCCATGTCTCAGAGTTATATTACTCGTGGTCTAAAATCTCTTACCAACTCTTGGAATCATATTGGATCTGAAACATTTACAAGCCGTAAATAGGGATCCTTTGAAAGCTTTACTGACTGTCAGAACTGGAACTGCAGAAGCTGGATTCTTTGCTTATGCCCATGCCAATGGGCCTATATTTCTTTTCTAGAAGAAAGGGACAATTACGGCAACCTAGAAGATATTACTACGAGAACTTGACGCCCTGGATAAAAAGCTGGCAAGAGTGATACAGGTGATGGAAATAACAATATGAACTTAGCTAGGTGGTCCATCAAGCCTAGATCTTCAAGCTTGTCTTAAAGACTCAAGTTTATGGATTGAAAGACTGAGGATGGAGTTCAGAATCAATTTAGAAAGGGGAGGCAACCAGGCTAACAAACAAGAATTAAAAACCTCCTGATTATCCACCGTTAGTCAGTAATGTGGTTGGCTTGAATTACTTAGTGTTGCATGTCTAAGAGGGCAGCACACTTCGCTGTGGACAAGGAAGAACTGAAAGGTTCAGGTTTTGTAATACTCTTATTTTTATGCCAAAAAAAAAATATAATAATAATAATAATAAAAATATATATATATGCTTATACCAAGTTTCGAACTCTACTCCTTGTACCTAGTCCAAATGCCTTAACCATAATGCCACATTGGCGTGTGGTTAAGTAGGAGGGCTAAATTATTTTAAAACAACCCAAGGTCAAATTTAAGATTTAAATATCTAACTGTAAGATCTCAAGAGATCTTTAGGAATATCTTATCTTATCAACTTAGATTCACATCTTAACAACCTGATTTTTAAAAATCCTAAAAGATCTTATCTGTAACCTTCTTCTCTTCCCTCCGTTAAAATAAAAATAAGAGCGACAAGCAGAAAGAACTCCTAGCCCATCATCTCTCATCCTGTTCACCCCCTTAGAGTTGGAATTGGAGTTGGAGCTGATCGTGACGGAGAACGGTTCCGAGGCGTGAAGATTGAGAAGGAGGCGTGGAGATTTAGAAGCAGGCTAAATCCAAGTAAGTAAATAGTTAATTTTTATGAATTAAATCCTAAGAACGTATCATGATTTAAAGTATATTTTTATGAAACTGAAAATTAATAATAAAAAAAAAATAGTATGAATTTGTATAGGATATTTGCCCTAATGACTTCAGAAAAGAATTTGTTCTATTGCATCTTTTGGCATAAAGGTTATTTCAATTAAAAATCTGATATTGTCCATGAATCTGCACATCGTCTTGCATAATCAATTCACTGTAAATAATTGACTCCACGATCAATCACATGAAACCAATTAGAATGCTAAATTATTCTTTAGCATATTATATTTTTTTTTAGAAAACAAAAGAAAAACACAAAAAAAAAAATAATAAAAAAAAAAAATTTTCTGCACCTGCTCTCGGCCAAGCCGAGAGCAGGCGCTGCACCTGCTGTGCAGGGCCTGGCCGGCCTGGCCAGGATGGCCAGGCCAGGCCTAGCCCGGGCCTGGCGGCCCGGGTTGGGCATTTGAAAAGAAAAAAAAAAAAGTTTAATCCAGGCCAAGCCTGGCCTGGCTGGGCCAGAACCGGCCTGGCTTGGCCCGGTCAAGGCCGCTGGGCTATAGCCAGGGCCTAAAGGCCCTGTTAATTAAAAAAAAAAAAATTTTTTTTTTGGACCAGGCCTGGGCCTGGCCTGGTCCGGCCTGAGAATGGTCCGGGCTGGGCCTGAGGGGCCTGGGCTGCTATAGTTAAATGAAAAAATATATATTATATATATATTACAAGGCCCATGTTACTTTCAGCCTAGCTTTTGTATGGGCTGTACCCTTCTGGATCCACATCTGCACACACAAACCGACCCAACAGTAAATTCCAGACTTGTTAACCTGCAGAAAAATAATTAAAATAATTAGTTAAAAATATCAGAAAAATAGAGAAAAATATAAATAACAATCTGCACTGTCTCTACTTTTCATGATAAAATTTTCAGAAGAATATCAACATAAATTAAATCAAATTATCCCCTTTAAAGTCAGTTTTGTAAAACGATAAATTCGAACCGTTAAAAAGTTTAGTGTTTAAAAAGTTTTAAAAACCCAACAAAAGAGAATTTAAAATTTGATAAAGTAAACCTATTAAGTTCATGTAATTTATAGGATCATACTCCCAACCTTAAGTTAATTAATAAGGATTAAATAAATAAAAGATCCTAACAATTTCTATTGAAATAAATTGTGTAGATTTTCCGGGATTCTAGGATTTTGCAGTGCTTTGGATTGAGATCTACCCCAGGTGAGTACTTTTTCTCCTTCAGCTCACAAGAAGTCTTGTGAAGAAGGATTTTATCTACTTATCTAATTATGTTGTTTAAACTAATGTGCTAGTACTTAGAAATTTTATTATTTCATGAATTATTTGCATGTATCATTTGTAGCATGTTTATGTATTCATGTCTGCAACTAAGCACATTTGTTATTGGTAATGGATCTCCTTGATCACTACATGACACCGGTTAGGACTTTACTACTATGACACACCTGAATGACATTTATGACCATCATGTTCATGTTATCCAACTACTGGGAAAAATATTATTAGACGGTAACCATCTCATCCTGTTTATCATGTTCACCGACATACATATTCTGTTATACATGTATCACGATTTTCATTGCTATGTGGTTATCGTCATCATCACCGAGTTATCCCAGTAGATTTAGGTAACATGTACATTAATAATCTTGATAACTAAATTAAATAACTTACACTGGGATTGGGGGGATTGATGGAGGAGACAGCGTCTGTATTTTGGTTGGACCTAGGATTTAGGTTGCGCAGCCGAAAGAGGGTTCCACTGCAGGGTTCCCGTGGGGTGACTGGCACCCCGTCATGTTTCCTGTTCATGTTATACATGTACCTGTTCCTGTTTACATGTTCCTGACTACCTTGCGGTAGGTCCTGGTTCAGCGCCAGGAGTCTGGGCCGTGGTCCCGGGTATGCACGGGACCCACCTAAAACACAGACAATGTCTCCAACCGATCAGTTTCAATAACTGAGGACCTCGATTGGCACGTGTAATAGGCGTAGTATGGGATGCGTCTATTACATGTGGCAATTGGTGTTCGCTGACATAATTAATAATGGAAACTGAATTCTTATATTGATAATATAAACTGAACTTGACATTCTGACTTGCATGTTATTATAGACATTGATCATATTCATGACCTGAGGTACCTTTGATTATATCATTGACTTGTTTAGCTATTATTTATTTCTTGTTGGCATGTTGTTCACTCTTATCATGTATATTTTCTTTTCATATGCTTCTACATTACATGCATGTGCATCTTCCCCTTTTTATTTTACCACTCACTAGGTCGCTTATTGACGACCCTGAGTTTGCTATGCTCAGATCCAGATCTGAGCACATTGCAGGACCAGGAGTACTTTGAGCGCGTTGCAGATCTTCAGTAGACCATCAGCAGTTTCAGTTCGTGAGGCTCCTTAGTATTTTTGCTTTCATTCTTGTTATGTTTATAATAAATGAACTTTCAAGACATTATTGTACTTGTTTTTGAATGCTGGAATAAATTGTGAACTTTATGTTTTGATTTACTACATTGAGGCTTAGCGTATTTTAATTCAGAATACGTCGCCGAATCTTGTCACGTACCCAATCTTGTGTATTTTGGGAAGCGGGGCGTGACAGGGTTTTCTTGGTATCAGAGCCAGGTTATATTTACGGTGTATAATTAAGTTAATAACCAAGCTCTTACCAACAATGTTAAAAATCATACACTCCAGCTACAAGTACAATAATGTTTGTGGTATATTGGAAGCATATCTGTATATTTTTCCTAAATTTTATTTTGATTTTTCCAGAGCAATGGCCCAACGACCTCCCTCCTCCCGTATTGCTGCTCGCAATGAGGCCACTGATTTGATGGGAGTGCTCCGTGGCATGATGGAGTCTCAACAGGAACAGACAGCACTCCTTCGAGATGGATTGTTGGCAGCTCAACAGACAGCCACAGCGGCCATAGAGAGGTCAACGGCACCTCGGGAACCAAAGCCCGGCAATATTTCCGACTTTAGAAGGTTGCAGCCGGCCACCTTTGCTGGAACTGAGAAGCCGTTGGATGCGGAACAGTGGTTAGTTGATATGACCAACCTCTTAACTGCAGCTCGTGTTCCCAAGAACGAGCAAGTCGAGGTAGTCAAGGTTCAGCCGACAGATGTGGCCCGGACATGGTGGCTTGCAGAGGAAGAGCGGTTGGAACCACCAATCGCTTGGGAGCAATTCATGGACAGCTTTTATGAGAGGTTCTTTCCCAAGACAGCTAGAAGGGAAATGGAACAACAGTTCATCAACCTGCAACAGGGGAGTCGAAGCATTGATGAGTACGCTGCGGAATTCTTAAGGTTGAGCCGCTTCGCTCCATACATGGTGGCAGAGGAGGAAGATCGGGCTAACCGCTTCCAGCAAGGTCTGAGGTTGGATATTCAGAAGTTCTTGGTCACACAGTCGTTGAGGACTTACTCTCAGGTTCTCAGTGCTGCCCGCAGCTTGGAGCAGGTGGTAGAGAAGGAGAATAAGAGCAAGGTGCAGGCAAGGCCGCTGAAGCGTCCCTTTGACCAGGTGATTAAGAGACCTACATCCAGATTCGGCGGAGCTCCACATAACAAGCAACAGTTTACTTCTTCTCCGCGGACAATTGTATGCGGATTTGGTCAGCTACCGGGGCATCATCGAGGGGAGTGCAGAAGGGCGAACAGACTATGCTTGGCTTGTGGAGCTAGAGATCATCAGCTAATGAACTGTCCGTTCAAGGATCAGAGGAATAGTGTGCCCGTTGCTCCAGCATCAGAAGCAGCCAAAAGGAATCCAGCACCTGCAGGTAGAGGAGTTCCATTGCCTCCACCACGACAGATGTACAGACAGTCCCAGAGGAGGGCAGGAGCAGGTCGTGGGAGAGGCCAGGCTTTCAATCTGACTGCAGAAGAGGCAGAGGCATCAGAGGAGGTGGTGGCAGGTACCATTCTGGTTTATTCAGTTCTAGTCATATCACTGTTTGATTCTGGTGCTTCACATTGCTATATATCTACTAGTTTCGTAACAAAGCATTCTATACCCTGTTATGAAATGGATACTCCATGGGAGATTAGTACGGGAAATGGGATCATAACTACTAGTAGATTATGCAAATCTTGTTCTGTAGTGATTTGTGGAAGGGAGTTTAGTGCAAACATGTTTATGATAAACACTGGGGGATACGATGTGATCTTGGGCATGACATGGCTTAGCAAGTATCATGCGGTAATTGATTGTCGGAATAAGAGTGTAATATTCCGAATTCCGCATCAACCAGAGTTTCAGTTTGTTGGAGAATCTAAGGCATCCAGACAGAAGCATCAAGGAGATTGCGTCAGCACAGAAGCCGAGGAGATGCCGAAGCCAGTGGTGGAAGAATTTTTAGACGTATTCCCAGAAGACCTACTCGGATTGCCGCCAGACCGAGTCCTGGAGTTTTCCATAGATGTCATTCCCGGTACGGCCCCAATCTCTAAGGCACCGTATCGGATGGCACCCGTGGAGCTTGCAGAGCTGAAGAAGCAGTTACAAGAGTACTCAGATAAAGGATTTATCAGACTTAGTGTTTCACCTTGGGGAGCTCCGGTGTTGTTGGTGAAGAAGGATGGCAGCAGGAGGATGTGCATTGACTATCGCGAATTGAACAAGGTCACCATCAAGAACAAATATCCTTTGCCCAGGATTGATGACCTATTCGATCAACTTTGTGGAGCTAAGGTGTTCTCAAAGTTGGACCTTCGTTCTGGATATCATCAACTGAAGGTGCAGAAGGAAGATATTCCGAAAACGGCTTTTAGGACTCGTTATGGTCATTACGAGTTCCTAGTTATGCCATTTGGAGTGACCAATGCCCCAGCAATTTTTATGGACTTGATGAATCGGGTATTCTCTTCATTTCTGGATAAATTTGTAGTAATATTCATAGATGATATCTTGATTTATTCTAAGGATGAAGAAGAACATGCAGAGCACTTGAGGATTGTGTTGCAGACCCTTCGACAGGAAAAGCTTTACGCCAAACTGAGCAAATGCGAGTTCTGGCTGAAGAGTGTAGCTTTTCTAGGTCATATTGTTTCAGGTGAAGGCATCACGGTGGATCCCAGTAAGGTTCAGGCAGTGAAGGATTGGCCCGTCCCGAAGTCAGCGACAGAAATCAGAAGTTTTCTAGGACTGGCTGGATATTATCGAAGGTTTGTGCAGGATTTCTCAAGGATTGCAGGGCCTCTAACTAAGCTTACTCAGAAGGGAGTGAAGTATGTATGGACTGCGGAGTGTGCTGCTGCTTTTGAAGAGTTGAAGAACAGATTGATCACGGCCCCAGTCTTGAAGATGCCTGACGGGACTGGAGGTATGGTCATATATAGTGACGCGTCAGGGCGAGGTTTGGGGTGTGTGCTAATGCAGCATGGTCATGTGATAGCTTATGCGTCCAGACAGCTTAAGCGTCATGAGAAGAATTATCCTACACATGATCTAGAACTTGCAGCAGTCATTTTTGCCTTAAAGATTTGGAGGCACTATCTGTTGGGAGATCAAGTGTTGATATACACTGATCACAAGAGTTTGAAGTATATCTTCACTCAAAAGGAGCTAAACATGAGGCAAAGGAGATGGTTAGAGTTGATGGCAGATTACGATATTGATCTACAGTATCACCCTGGAAAGATCAATGTAGTACCTGATGCCTTGAGCAGAAATCCCGAAGCTTCTATGGCAATGCAGATCACTCAACAGAAGGAATTATTCGAGGAGATGAGACGGATGGACCTGATGGTGATACGAAGAGCAATATCTCCTGGGAAATTGATGGTTATACAGATTCAACCAACCTTATTGGAGAAGATCAGGGAAGCACAGGACAGAGACCCCAAGTTACAAGAATTCAGGGAGCAAGTGAAAGCTGGATTGAGGTCAGATATGCAGATCTATGTGGATGGAACGCTCCGTTTCGGCAACAGAATTTGTGTGCCGAAGGGAGAGATTCGGCAAGAAGTGTTAGCTGAGGCCCATAGCTCGGCTTATTCTATACATTCAGGGGGGACGAAGATGTACCAAGACCTGAAGCAGCGGTTCTGGTGGCATGGAATGAAAAGGGAGATTGCTCGGTATGTGGCGAAGTGTTTGGTGTGTCAACAAGTGAAGGCTGAACATCAGAGGACAGCTGGACTACTTCAACCTCTACCGATTCCGGAATGGAAGTGGGAGCATATTACTATGGACTTCGTCACTGCCTTACCTCGCAGCCAGAAGGGAAATAATGCAGTATGGGTCATAGTGGATCGTCTCACGAAATCAGCACACTTCATTCCTTTCAGACTGGGTCAGTCTACCGAGTTGTTAGCAGAGAAATACATGCAGGAGGTAGTGAGACTTCATGGTGTGCCAGTTAGCATAGTATCTGACAGAGACACTAGATTCCTGTCCCACTTTTGGAGGAGTCTTCAGGAAAGTTTGGGGACTCGCTTGAAGTTCAGCACTGCATATCATCCGCAGACTGATGGACAATCAGAGCGGACGATTCAGATTCTCGAAGACATGTTGAGGGCATGCATGCTAGATTTCAAGGGATCTTGGGAGGATCATTTACACTGGGCGGAGTTTGCTTATAACAACAGCTACCAGGCTAGTATTCAGATGGCGCCTTTTGAAGCTTTGTATGGAAGGAAATGCAGATCTCCTTTGTGTTGGGACGACATTGGTGATAGGCGGCTACTGGGACCGGAGATTATAACTCAGACAGTGGAGAAAGTTAAGATTATCAGAGAACGCCTCAAGACAGCTCAGGATAGACAGAAGAAATGGGCAGATCTGGACAGAAGGCCACTGGAGTTTGAGATTGGAGATAAAGTATTCTAAAGATATCACCAACGAGGGGAGTAATCAGGTTCGGCAACAGGGGGAAGCTGAGTCCCAGGTTTATAGGACCTTTTGAGATTTTGGAGCGAGTGGGAGCGGTGGCTTATAGGCTAGCATTGCCCCCATCTTTAGATGGCGTGCATGATGTCTTCCATGTTTTCTCAGCTGAGGAGGTATATCCGAGATGACAGTCATGTGGTGGATCATTCTGAGTTGGAACTTAGACCGGACCTATCCTACACTGAGAGGCCTACGGTTATCCTAGATCGGACTACAAGGAATTGAAGAAGCAGACCATTCCACTTGTTCTGGTATCTTGGGGCAATCGACCTCCAGGAGAAGCGACATGGGAGCGGGAAGATGTCATCCGCGATAGCTATCCCCACCTTTTTCTGTGATGATTAGGTATATTTCTTTCCCCGCCTGAATTTAAATTTCGAGGACGAAATTTTCTTATTAGGTGGGTAGAATGTAATACTCTTATTTTTATGCCAAAAAAAATTATAATAATAATAATAAAAAAATATATATATGCTTATACCAAGTTTCGAACTCTACTCCTTGTACCTAGTCCAAATGCCTTAACCATAATGCCACATTGGCGTGTGGTTAAGTAGGAGGGCTAAATTATTTTAAAACAACCCAAGGTCAAATTTAAGATTTAAATATCTAACTGTAAGATCTCAAGAGATCTTTAGGAATATCTTATCTTATCAACTTAGATTCACATCTTAACAACCTGATTTTTAAAAATCCTAAAAGATCTTATCTGTAACCTTCTTCTCTTCCCTCCGTTAAAATAAAAATAAGAGCGACAAGCAGAAAGAACTCCTAGCCCATCATCTCTCATCCTGTTCACCCCTTAGAGTTGGAATTGGAGTTGGAGCTGATCGTGACGGAGAACGGTTCCGAGGCGTGAAGATTGAGAAGGAGGCGTGGAGATTTAGAAGCAGGCTAAATCCAAGTAAGTAAATAGTTAATTTTTATGAATTAAATCCTAAGAACGTATCATGATTTAAAGTATATTTTATGAAACTGAAAATTAATAATAAAAAAAAAGTATGAATTTGTATAGGATATTTGCCCTAATGACTTCAGAAAAGAATTTGTTCTATTGCATCTTTTGGCATAAAGGTTATTTCAATTAAAATCTGATATTGTCCATGAATCTGCACATCGTCTTGCATAATCAATTCACTGTAAATAATTGACTCCACGATCAATCACATGAAACCAATTAGAATGCTAAATTATTCTTTAGCATATTATATTTTTTTTAGAAAACAAAAGAAAACACAAAAAAAAATAATAATAATAAAAAAAAATTTTCTGCACCTGCTGTGCAGGGCCTGGCCGGCCTGGCCAGGATGGCCAGGCCAGGCCTAGCCCGGCCTGGCGGGCCCGGGTTGGGCATTTGAAAAGAAAAAAAAAAAGTTTAATCCAGGCCAAGCCTGGCCTGGCCTGGCTGGGCTAGAACCGGCCTGGCTTGGCCCGGTCAAGGCCGCTGGGCTATAGCCAGGGCCCAAAGGCCCTGTTAATAAAAAAAAAAATTTTTTTTTTTGGACCAGGCCTGGGCCTGGCCTGGTCCGGCCTGAGAATGGTCCGGGCTGGGCCTGAGGGGCCTGGGCTGCTATAGTTAAATGAAAAATATATATATATATATATATATATTACAAGGCCCATGTTACTTTCAGCCTAGCTTTTGTATGGGCTGTACCCTTCTGGATCCACATCTGCACACACAAACCCGACCCAACAGTAAATTCCAGACTTGTTAACCTGCAGAAAAATAATTAAAATAATTAGTTAAAAATATCAGAAAAATAGAGAAAAATATAAATAACAATCTGCACTGTCTCTACTTTTCATGATAAAATTTTCAGAAGAATATCAACATAAATTAAATCAAATTATCCCCTTTAAAGTCAGTTTTGTAAAACGATAAATTCGAACCGTTAAAAAGTTTAGTGTTAAAAAGTTTTAAAAACCCAACAAAAGAGAATTTAAAATTTGATAAAGTAAACCTATTAAGTTCATGTAATTTATAGGATCATACTCCCAACCTTAAGTTAATTAATAAGGATTAAATAAATAAAAGATCCTAACAATTTCTATTGAAATAAATTGTGTAGATTTTCCGGGATTCTAGGATTTTGCAGTGCTTTGGATTGAGATCTACCCCAGGTGAGTGCTTTTTCTCCTTCAGCTCACAAGAAGTCTTGTGAAGAAGGATTTTATCTACTTATCTAATTATGTTGTTTAAACTAATGTGCTAGTACTTAGAAATTTTATTATTTCATGAATTATTTGCATGTATCATTTGTAGCATGTTTATGTATTCATGTATGCAACTAAGCACATTTGTTATTGGTAATGGATCTCCTTGATCACTACATGACACCGGTTAGGACTTTACTACTATGACACACCTGAATGACATTTATGACCATCATGTTCATGTTATCCAACTACTGGGAAAAATATTATTAGACGGTAACCATCTCATCCTGTTTATCATGTTCACCGACACATACATATTCTGTTATACATGTATCACGATTTTCATTGCTATGTGGTTATCGTCATCATCACCGAGTTATCCAGTAGATTTAGGTAACATGTACATTAATAATCTTGATAACTAAATTAAATAACTTACACTGGGATTGGGGGATTGATGGAGGAGACAGCGTCTGTATTTTGGTTGGACCTAGGATTTAGGTTGCGCAGCCGAAAGAGGGTTCCACTGCAGGGTTCCCGTGGGGTGACTGGCACCCCGTCATGTTTCCTGTTCATGTTATACATGTACCTGTTCCTGTTTACATGTTCCTGACTACCTTGCGGTAGGTCCTGGTTCAGCGCCAGGAGTCTGGGCTGTGGTCCCGGGTATGCACGGGACCCACCTAAAACACAGACAATGTCTCCAACCGATCAGTTTCAATAACTGAGGACCTCGATTGGCACGTGTAATAGGCGTAGTATGGGATGCGTCTATTACATGTGGCAATTGGTGTTCGCTGACATAATTAATAATGGAAACTGAATTCTTATATTGATAATATAAACTGAACTTGACATTCTGACTTGCATGTTATTATAGACATTGATCATATTCATGACCTGAGGTACCTTTGATTATATCATTGACTTGTTTAGCTATTATTTATTTCTTGTTGGCATGTTGTTCACTCTTATCATGTATATTTTCTTTTCATATGCTTCTACATTACATGCATGTGCATCTTCCCCTTTTTATTTTACCACTCACTAGGTCGCTTATTGACGACCCTGGATTTGCTATGCTCAGATCCAGATCTGAGCACATTGCAGGATCAGGAGTACTTTGAGCGCGTTGCAGATCTTCAGTAGACCATCAGCAGTTTCAGTTCGTGAGGCTCCTTAGTATTTTTGCTTTCATTCTTGTTATGTTTATAATAAATGAACTTTCAAGACATTATTGTACTTGTTTTTGAATGCTGGAATAAATTGTGAACTTTATGTTTTGATTTACTACATTGAGGCTTAGCGTATTTTAATTCAGAATACGTCGCCGAATCTTGTCACGTACCCAATCTTGTGTATTTTGGGAAGCGGGGCGTGACAGGTTTTGTCTTCCAAAATACCTATACCTGTACCCTAGAAGGGGGTTGAGAGCCGAGCCATAGAAATGGAATGAGATAGGAAACTCTGCATAATTTTTCTCCACTTACTTGTGACGGGCCTTCCCCACGTAAGCTTATTCTGAACAACCTTGTATGGATCTTTCTACATTTCCTTTAGCTAAGAGGTGACTGTGAGTGTTGAAGAGAATAGGTGAAAAGGGATACTGTGTGCCTAGATACCAAGAGGTCTTCGAAGACTAAATATAAAGATTCTCTGAGGTTTGGTTGGAAGCAGTGATAAACCTGGGAAAATACTCTTAACTGCACTGTGGTTATCCATTGCCTGTTCCTGTAGAAGGTGGTGGTCATAATAGATTGGCTGAATGCTAGAGCAAGAAGATGCATTTAAGTTCTATTTCAGGTAAGGAAACAAAATACTTTATTACTTTCTGTTTTGTCAAGCCTGCTCTAGGGGTAGGGAAAAGAAAAGAGAGTTCGAAAGGATTTCCACCAGAGTAATCTTTTGGTCATCTTATTCTTGTCTGAAGACAGAAGGCTCCGTCTGGCTAGCTGGTCTGCCTCCTTTCATTACCCTGTGGCCGCCGAGCTCAATATTCTTTGAGATTTGTATAGAGTCATGCTCCGGGGCGGGAATGCTCTTTGTGAGTGAGATGATTTACTCCTCCATTTCATTATGCTTTTTGGTGAAATTACTCAATAGATCTGTTAAGTCAATTTAAGATTAGAAGTTTTGCCCTCTTTGTTCATAGATGGTCTGACTTTCCTCGGACCTTAAAGGAAATGCATCGGTTCAAACTATTGAAAGCCATATCCACAGCTACAACTAATAGTCTCCTTCTCAGTGAGTGGGGACTTTCTGGTTCCAGCTCATCAATATTAACCTCATGTCCTGTATTAAAATGAGTTTCTGAAGGTGTAAATGCTAATCTTCCAATTTTGGGCCCAGTTTAACAATCAGTGTTGTTTGGATGTTTTATGCTTAATATTTAGTGTTTTTTGATCAAATATCATCTTCTCTATTTGTTCTAATTATGCACATTGTTGACTGTCAGTATATATAAACCTCGTCTGTTATTCTTTTTGAATTCCTTAATCAGTGTCACCAGTTACTTGAATGTCCCATACGACCTATCAAAGGTAATATTTGTTGCTACAGCAAATAGGGCTCAACCTATTCCTCCACCGCTTTTGGATAGAATGGAAGTGATTGAACTTCCTGGTTATACGCCCGATGAAAAGTTAAAAATAGCAACAAAACATTTGATACCAAGGGTTCTGGATCAGCACGGCTTGAGCTCTAATTTCCTTCAAATTCCTGAGGTACATTTTATTTTATCGAACAAAATATCCTTTCTATGCATATGTTATAATTTTTAATTTTGTATTTAGCCATGTAGTCTCTTTGCAAGAGAATAATGTTATAACCTTTCCATTCACTTTTTGCTAATGCAAGTCTTCCAACCAGTAATATCAATTTTCTTTGTAACCGATTTCTGAAATGTAATTAAATAAAGGATGGATACTTATACAAAATAAAAAATATGTGAAAACTAAATATGTCTTTATCTTTTTGCCATCAAGGTCTTCACATTATGTTGCATAGATATGGACATGGCAGGACACACATACACGGATACACAAAGTCTAAAAAAACTTAGGATATGTATCAGTCGAGGACATGACCATGAAATAATATAGTGTGTGTGTGTGTGTGTGTGTGTGTGTGTGTGTGTGTGTGACGAATTAGGATAATGCACCATGTAACCTCAAGATTCATAACAATAAATCGTTTGAATACAATCATATATGAACTTTAAATCCCTAATCAGGTAAACCACGAAAGCTAATGCTGTTAAACTTGTATCCACCTGTCTCTAAGCTGGTCAAGGCCGAAACATGCTGGATATGTCAAACAGACACACCGTATTGTGCAAATACATGTGAGGGGACCTAGCGCGTGACAGTGCGACATGGGCTTCACACCACCGTGCCACCGTGCCTACATGCTGGACCTGCTGCATATATCATATGAGAATTTGAGATAATGATATAAATGAAATAATTCTTAAAACCTATGGCGAGTTCCAAGATGATTATCTCCTTCCTGTTGTTGATGTACACTCTTGGAAGAGCATATCAGTACGCTGTCAGGTTTTATTCGATACATCTTATATTGGATCCTTAATTCTAGGTGCAATCTAGTTTTCCTAATCACCAGAAACCATGGCTGAGGAGCTGAAGACTCGCTTATGCACTCAAAACTGGGAATCATTCCACCTCTGGGAGTTAGGGTATTAATTATTATGCTTACAAAGTTTGAGTCAAATTCAGCGACCGTGAAGTGCTGAACAGAATGTGTACAGCTCCCCATAGTCACACATTATGAGATTTATGGTGGAATGACCATGGACATCTACTGTCAACATTGGTTCTCCGCTCTGATTTTGATTTCATGATCAAACCCCTTACTGAAAATGATTTATAATTCCTTTTTCCAAAAAATCTGTTGGTGTCTTTTACCTCTCTCAAATATGTTTCTTTTTCCTAATTAAGACTTATCACCACATCAAGCTCATTCTACTTCAGGATACGTCACAAAATCCTCCTGCCTGAATATTATTTGTGATGATGAGGATGATGAAATGATGTCACTGTGATACACTTTAGCAAAATATTTCTTGCATTATTATCAGATAAAGGATATGACTTAATTACCTCTGGGTCTCAAGGTTGCCATCTTCTGAGTTGTGTGACAATGAATGGACAATATGATTGTGCATGTGAATCTCTTCCTCTCGCCCCCACTTATGCAGCTTTGGAGGATGGGATGTCTACTTGATATACCTTGTGGACATTGTATACATGGAGACGTTGCAAATTGATCAATAACTCCCTTACTTCCATGCTGCACTTTGCTTTGTCATGTGCAATCTTTATTGTTCAAAATATCATTGTCCGATCACTTACTTCCTAGCCTTCTTGCCGCCATACAGTATGTATGATAGTTTGGCATGTTCCTTAGTAACTAGGGATATAGATTTCTTTTCATATTGAGGATTCCCTAATTCTTGGTAGAACAATTAAACTGCTTTCTTGTTTTAGTGGAGAGGAAAATTCTAGGCATTGGCTCACAGAGTTATGATGGCTGTTTAATTTTGCTTCCTTATCTCTGATATTTTGGTTAGCTTAAGACTCATTCTAATTTATCATGATAATCAAGAGTGTTAGTTTATGAAACCTATCATGCTATTTGACTACATTTTCAAGTGAAACAGTATGATGAGATAAACTTCTGACTAGTTGCTTTCCCAGTATAGTTGCTTGCACAATAATAGCTTGCTTTGCTGGTTGCTTTTGTATTAGCAGGGCACTTATGGTCTATGAACCAACATGAATTCAGGGAGAGGCAGCAAGATCTAGAGATTTTTTGAATCGGTTACTGTAGATTACTTCACTTTGTTTAATATCTTGGTTTCTTGGTCATTGTATATGAGAATCTTCTGTACTTGTATATATTAGTAACCAGCTCTTGTTCATACTCTAGACTCTCTACCTTTCAAAAATTGATCTCAAATTTTAAACAGTAGTGAAATACCTTAGGAGTAACATGTCTCACCTAATTATTTGTGGAAAGTTCAAGGTTACTAACAGATAGTAATTTTGTAATAGTTTTGCTGTAACTGGAATTACCTTCCAAACAATAGAGGCTAGTTATGGATTCTTCTTTCCACTGGCCTTTTTTTATTCTGTTCTCCCCATTAGTGTGATCCAAATGTAAATATGGTAGATTTAGTGACATGAAATTTGTGTGTTTTGGTTGTGTGTGTCTGTGGCTGTGTGGGGGGGGGGGGGGGGGGGGGATAACATGTTTAATAGTTTTTCACATTTCTTATTTCTGTGACACTAGTGTACATGTCAAGCAGAAGTGATGACTAATCTTGATTTCTTGCACGTGTCAGTCATCTTTCTTGGTTACATGATACTATTTTTCATTATCATGATCTTTCTATTTGTTTTTTTATAGGCCATTGTAAAGCTGATAATTCAGAGATATACCAGAGAAGCTGGTGTGCGGAATCTTGAGAGAAACTTGCTGCCTTGGCTCGTGCAGCTGCTGTCAAGGTTGCTGAGCAAGAATTCACAGTACAACTTGACAGAGATGTGAACCAAATGACAACTTCCTTGATGGGCACAAGGCTTGCTGAGGCCACGGAAGTTGAAATGGAAGTTATTCCTATGGGCATTAACCGCCATGAGATATCAAATGGTTTTGCAAGTACTTCAATCCTGGTGGTAGATGAGGCTATGCTGGAGAAAGTGCTTGGGGTAACAACTTATTCTTCTAACCAAGTTTGTAGACATATGTTTGCGACTATTTCTGAAGTTTATTAAGTTTCAGTTTGCTAAACAAAAGAGTTTATTTTTATTGTTTTCGTTTGTACTTTGTAGCCTCCTAGGTTTGATGATACAGAAACAGCAGAACGCGTAGCTACTCCAGGTGTATCTGTCGGACTTGTTTGGACAACCTTTGGAGGGGAAGTTCAATTTGTTGAGGCCACAGCAATGGCAGGGAAGGGTGATTTGCATCTTACCGGACAACTTGGTGATGTCATCAAAGAGTCAGCACAAATAGCTCTTACATGGGTATTTCCTCCGTCATTTGTTCTAGTTGATCTTTATTTACAGTCAACAATATAGATTATGACGTGTGTTCGTATAGTGGTGAAGGATGTTTCCGGTAACTTGTTTCTTTCCAAAGTGTTTTGATACTCAACCTTTATAAGCAATGATCGGTAAATCGACAAGACTAACATTTTTGCGACAACTATGCATTGCACCATCAGAAGAAATCATTTACCTGAGATTACTTTATAGATGTGGACACCAGATGTTTGTTTTGATACTCAACCTTTATAAGCAATGATCCATAAATCGATATGACTAACAATGTTGCGACAACTATGCATTGCACCATCAGAAGAAATCAGTTTACCTGAGATTATTTTGTAGATGCGGACACCAGATGTTTTGTTTTGATACTCATGTTACATCACCTGCACCATCACGTGCTTGCTAGATTGGTAATTTGTTTGCACAAAAATGTGCAGTGTATGATGCAACACAGTATAACATATTGATAACACTGCAATATTTTAATGGCATGGCACGATCTCTCTGTAGTCTGTACATATGATAGGAATAGGATTAGTAAAACATGTTATAAGGATATGTTGCAAATTTTGATGTTTTAATTGCTGACTGTAACTTTAAATATGATGTAAAGAGGTTTCAACTAATAAGGATCAGAGAAAAAATAAATTATTTGATTAAAGCCCATACTTCAAAGTGTTGTTGCCTCACAACAAATGGTGCTACTGTTTAGGCACATATGTGTTTCTAGGGTATGCCTATTTCTTCTTTCTTTTCTGGTTATGGAACTTGTTTTTTATGCAGCAAGCAGCGATAAATTGCAATGAACATTTTGTTTAATAAAGTAACTTCTAATTAACCAGTGCAATGAACGGTCCTGGTGCCTATGAATGCTAGTAAAAAAAAAAAAGCTGGGTTAAATCCCAGTTTATTCTCAGGAAACAGGGGGTTAACCCAGTTTATTATAAGGAGCCCACCAATTAGGGAAGTGGAGCTGTTCCAACTCTTGTGCTATTTTTCAGACAAAAAATAAGAAAGAAATTCACGAATTGCACTTTTGAACTATTTTGTGAACAAAAAAAGAAAAAAAAGAAAAAGATGGATCCATGAGCTTTCGGAGTTATGCAGTGACAGAAGCAAATTTTTGTCTCCATTTATACAATACATCTTTCCTTAAAGAAGATAATATTGATTATCTCCATTTGATTTGGTGCAGTTATCATATCTGACTCTACTGTCAGCATCATATGCAAGAAATTGATGAAAATTTCTGTAATATTTTGTCAAATTTTTGAAGCTGATTTAGATGCTGAGTGTTGCACAGCTTAAGAATGTTTAATAGGAAGTATTCTAGAAATATATTGTTTTTATTTTACTCCTTTTTCTGTTACCTCACAGAAACCACTTTTCCCCAAGCAATTATCTGCATTGCATTTTAGGGGTTAAGCAGAGTTAAAGATGCTTTAGTCACTCACTCTAGTCGAGATTCATCAGGATTTAGGCAAATTGTAATCTAATTTAGCAAACACAGAAGGGTGGCATGTTTGAGAGGGACATGATAGTTGTTCAGACCACATTTTGACCACTATTTGCATATAAATTTTCTTTCTGATTGTTTAGCACTAATGTTTTCTCAGGATATATGTTGTAGTTATTCTGTTTCCCACTTTTTTGGTTGAATAAGGAATAGAAAGCTATATCTTTTTCATCTTTTAGTTTAAAACAAATTACTTACAAGTGGCATGTTTCCAATTTCACCCAAGTTCCCTAGTTATATATAGTCATATTTATGAGATCGTTTGGGTCTTTATATGCAAGGGATATAAGGGACTATCTTAACTTTTGGTAGCAATTAATAACTACACTAGCTAAATCTCTTATGGGGTGCCTCAGTTTCTGTTTGTATCAATTACCTTCTTTAGGCTTGAAGAAATTGGGATGTATAATTTCTCTGTTCTCATCATTACCTTATGGTAAGCTGTCTTATCAACCAGGTCAGAGCAAGAGCAGCTGATCTTAAGCTGGCAGCTGGTGGTGAAGTCAATTTGCTCGAATATCGAGATGTTCATATACATTTTCCTGCTGGTGCCGTGCCAAAGGATGGTCCATCTGCGGGAGTGACTTTGGTGACATCATTAGTATCACTATTTAGTCAAAGAAAAGTTAGAGCAGATACTGCAATGACTGGGGAAATGACGCTTAGGGGACTTGTATTACCTGTTGGTGGTATCAAGGATAAGGTAGGTGATGAATTCTTTGACGTCTTCCTTTTATCATTTCCTTTAATATTTCTGTATACATTCTACATTATCCGACTTCTTCTATTATCCTAAAGTTTGCATCTCATGCATACTACAGTTTTGCTGCTCATCTTCCTCTCGTGAAAAAAGCTTTTCCAGTGGTCACTTAATTTAGTGCTTATTCATCATATGCTGTTCATTTTTATGGCTCTTTTTATTTTTCAGAATTAAGAAGATGGATTATCTAAGTTCACTATTTATATGAAATTTCAGGTTCTCGCAGCACATCGTTATGGCATAAAAAGAGTAATTTTGCCAGAAAGAAACTTGAAGGATTTAGTTGAAGTTCCATCAGCTATTCTTTCTGGCATGGAGGTGATCATTTTTTCCCTTCTTTTCTTCTCTTCTTTTGTCCCCTTTTTCCTTTTTTCTCATTTTTGAATTGTCATTTGCCGGTTGAAATATGTCATGTGATATGAAGATAGTATAATCATACATGAATGGGTTTCCAACAGACAAGTGATTACAAATGCCATCTCTCATCTGTCTATGTCAAATTCATATGGACCTGGAGTAATCCCTATCTGCTGGTGTTCCTATTGGTTTTGTATTATGAACTCAGCCTCAACTTTCGACCACATAGTCACATACGGATATTTGTTCCCGATGCATATCTAAGACTTTGATACTCAGGCTATGTGTTGGATACATCTTTTTCACTTACCCAACACCTTAAACAAGGGGATTTTGGGCAAAATCATCTATAGTAAAACTTAACTAGGGAAAGCCTCAATTACATTTTTTTTCTCGCCTGGGCCTCATCTTTTTGCGGGCGCTAGATTCCAAATACGTGTTTGACTGATAATTTAATCACAGAGACAAATACCCTTAGTTTAACTTTTAAATGCGATCATCACTACAACTGAAAGCGCTCCGCAATTGCGACTGCGACCTTGTGAGAACTGCGACTTTGACTACGACTTTGATTGCGATTGCGACTTTGGGACTGCGACTTTGTAATAATTTTTTAAGAACTGCAACATAAACTTTGTGAGAACTGCGACTTTGTGAGAATTTCGACTGCAACTTACTCGCAGTCCTCACATAAAGGACTGCAACCATGAGTCACAATCCTCACATAAAAGACCGCATTTTCATGTTCACTTCATTTTTTTAGAGCGTTTATGAGGATTGCGATCATGGTTTGTAGTCATCATGACCATGATTGCAGTCTCCATGGTTGCAGTCTTTATTATGATGACTGTGACCATTTCTTCTCTCATTGTGTAACTCTCCTTTAACAACTTAGCTCCTCCAAAATCGAAATCAGGTCATGAGTTATAGTTCTTGAGTCGCATTCCTCATATAAAAGGATTGCGACCATATCAGCATCGTCATCATTCATCCTGGCAGATTAAATTTTCCTTTGGCTTTTTCATCCATTCTCTCTTTGACATCTTCACGGATTTTGTCGATCTTCTTCAACAATCATCTCGTGATGAATTTGATCATTTTCGTATTGATTTTTGTGATGATTTTTGAGATCTAGGGTTTTGAGTTCTTTAGTTGAAGAAGATCGACAAGATCCGTGGAGATGTCGAAGAGAACGGATGAAAAAAGTCAAAAAAAAATAAAATAATTTGCCAGATCTGAAAAAAGTTTAAAATTGAAAAGAGAAAAAATGAGTTAGTTACACTATAGAGTCCAATTTGAAACGGACACGTGGCTGACGTGGATGAGGTTGAGGATTTGAAACGGACACGTGGCTAACGTGGATGAGGTTGAGGCGGGAATAAATTTGTAATTGAACTTTTCCCTAAATTAATTGAAACGAGAGGAGTCCAAGGTCAATTTTCTGTTAAAAAAAAAAAACCACCATAAATCACAAATTCCTGTATGTTAGATGTATTAAGTACACTGCAGTCGTGGACTGTACTATTCTATATCTCTCTCTCTCTATATATATATATCCAAAAATTAAAAGAATAATTTGTAAGACTTGTTTGGCTACCATCACTTTTGTAGATTTCATATTATTATCATTTTAAAGACTAAGATATTCAAATGTTACTCGAATGATAAGGAGAATAATTGATTATGATTTTCAGAAAGCATTCCTGCTGTTTTTTTTATCATTGATTTAAATAAGAATCCTATGTAACAAATAAGTACTTATGGTTCTTGTTTCTAACTGAATTTTATTTAAAACAAGGAAATTTAACTTATAACGAACTATTACACTTTGTTATAACTGGTCAGACTGCATTAACTGTTCTATATAGGTTGTTATCAGATCTGGATCTATCCAGGTACTACTAGTCCCAGACACAGACCATCACAATAGTAGATTTGGACCAGGACTAGTCCCGTAATGAGATGGTCTGGTTGACGGGTCCGTGTGTGGCCCGGTTATACATTTACTGGACCTCTCATGGACGTGTTTTGCCTGTATGACCTGTCTAAATACAGCTAAGATGGAACAAGAATCTGTATCCTTAGGCCTAATTTTATACATATCTTTCTTCTAAACAGATTTTGTTTGCGAAAAGAATGGAAGATGTATTGGAACATGCTTTTGAAGGAGGATGCCCGTGGAGACAGCATTCCAGATTATAGCAGTTCCAACTTCTGACTGTACCTGTATTTCAGCTCCCACATGTCAACTGGCGGATGCACGATTCCTGAACTTTGCTGCTTTCCGTTCTTCTTGATGACAGGCAAACTTACCCGGTGGGATTTACGATCCGATCTATGAAGTGGTGAGATCTGTATCGGTATGAACCCTCAGCTTTTGAGCTTTGTAAGTGTAAATTAAGTGTTGGAAGCTGTAGCTCTCCCAGGCTATCTATACATAATCATAGAGGATTACTGTATCCTGTATATAACTAATATTAATCCTGCCAGATGCTCCCTATTTATCATCAGCATTCAGAAAGGCAATATTTGGATATCAGCCCTTGTTCCATTTATTCCTTTGCTTTTGTCACAGGGCTTCCAAACTAGAAGATCAATTTGGTTATCCTAATTTTTTCGATAATGAAAAGAATAATATGCTGGATGTATGTTGATGAGGTTGTAATTGAAAGATGCTTTGGTTATGATGTTGCAAAAGGTATATAAAATTAAACAGTTGCTCTGGGTGACTTTCTTTGGTTTCAGTTTCTGAGGATAATTATGATGGTGGTGGTGAGAATCATTGTTGTTATAATTTACAGTGTTATTGTTTGTTATGTTCATACAACTGAAGCTGGAATTTTCTCTTAATGTGCACATTGTTGTGGTTGTGATTTCCAACATGCAAGCTTCCTGAAAGAACTACTTTAATGTTCAAAAACTAGCGCGGAAAATGAACCAAACTATAAGATTAATTTAATTCAAAAATATCAAGCCAATTGGGATGTAGAAATAAATACGGAAATAAATATACATAATGTACTGTTAAACTCATTCTTGAGCTTATATTGAGTAATCAAGTTTGAGTCTGAACAAGGTTGATTCTTGATTCTAGTCTTGTTCGCGTTCATTCAGTTATTCGCTTTGTTGAATCTTGAGCGATCTAATTTCTTCGAACATGAACGAACTTTTATCTTGCCGAGATTTGAACTTTTCAAGGTTCTTTTTATAGACTTGCTTGAAAGCAGAAACGTTCAGGATGTGAGGGAGGCATATAGCCTATAATAATAGACTAAAACATATATAACATTTCAGCAGGTAATAATAATAATAATAAAAAAAAAAAAACAAGGTAAGGCTTCAAATAACCTGCAGATGATGTATGATAACATTTATTTAAAGCTTCACACAGAGAGAACAATTCTTGCAGAGAAACATAATCCCTTTAAATGTTTGCTGCTCCTAAGATACTAAATATCGCGTATCTTCTGCTGTATGTAGGAGGCAACAGGAGAATTCTTTCTACAGAATCAAAATTCATCCATGTGAATATATGATATACACTGAAAGATTGATAGAAGCAAACAGTCACTCTAAAAACCAGAAAATAGAAGCAGGGGAGCAGAACTACAGCTCTGTTCAACAATCGATACGTTCAACAATAGACCCATTATTTTACAGTCTGAGAAGTCTTATGCTCTGCTAATACAAAAAAGATATATCACAAAAGAGCTCGAAAAACACAAAATTACCGTTCTTTACACAGCAAAAAGCTCAAATTTATTATAACCCTCTTTCGCCCCCACTGTGTCGTCTCAGTCAGCTGCTGACATTCTTCCCTCGTGTTTACAAGAGGTAGGGGGAAAAAGAATATTCTTATTCTAACCTGGAACTCAGATAGTAACATCACCCAGTGAGTGCAGCATTAAGTGCACTATGAACGTCCACACCAATTTGCGCTTCGGCCTTCTCCAAGTCGGTTGATGCCGAGCTAAGCTTCTGGGTGAAGTCAGCAAGCCCTTTCTGTACAAGGCTTGGGTCTATTTGGTCAAGAGGAACTGCCTCCACAGCGACAATGTCAGCAAAGGAATTTGCATGGATGAACGCAAATCCACTGCTGACAAAGTATTTTGTGACATCGTTGCCTTCATGAACTGACAGCAACCAGGCTTGAGTTCTGCGATAGTGGCAACATGGCCGGGCAAAACACCCATTTGCCCGGTTGTCGCTGGAATTATGACCATATCTACCTGAAAAGCATATGAGGGAATAGACAATAATTAGAATAACCAATTATACGGCGAATGTCTTGAGATAATCTATGTACTCTCACGAGAACAAAAGAATTTCTTTACTTTGATTCATAGGTGCTGTACTTTCCTATTAACAATGGTTTTTGTTTTGCAGCTAGTAGTACTGGAATTGAACCTGTACTCTTCTATAAATTAGAGCTTAAGGTTTGTGAAGTGAGCCATCACGCAAAATACACAACATAAGTATTCTGCAAACAGGCACAGCACATAGCTGTCTGCAATTAAAAATCACCTACTTTGTCCTTGAAAAATCGAAAATATTGCTTAAAACTGCATTACCACTTTCCACTAAGGCAAATTCAGAAGTACTTAATATTAAAAATTCCTGTAGCTTCCAAACAATTCATAATATGCACACGAATCTTTCAAAACTCCCTAGTGGCAAACAATTATATATAGATTGATACAAATGAAGGTACATCCACCAGTAATCAGATAATCTATGTAGCAAAAGAAAGTTCTCATCTCTCGAGGCAGAAATACAAGTTCATTGCACCCTAGGCTCTATACGCCTCGTAACCACCTTGTCAGGACTCATGAATGGTAACCACCATTGCATGTCCATGCTCATGTCATAAGGGTTCATATACATCTTCGTCCTCTTTGCCCTCCATCCTTCCCGTTCATGGCTTCATCTCTTCTTTAACTACTAAATTCTTCTAGACTTGTGTAAGGGTTCAATTTGATGCTTACTGTTTCCTTTTCTTACAGATGGCTTGGGGTTTAACCTCTGGAATGAACTATGGCAGATGACCACCCATCATCTAGGCATCTAAGTACACCTTATTCACCCCTCCACCTTAGGTGCTTGTACCAATCTAGATTTTGTATCCTTCACAAATACATTCAACGCCAACCAAAAAACACTGCATATACTTAACAAAACAAAGTTGCACAAGTCAACCGTCAAATAATCTTCGCAGTAGGAAAAAAGTGGAAAAGTCGATGAAGAACCCTAGAAAGCTCCTGCTAAGGCACATCATTTATTAGGCTAAAATGGCCATAGAGCCAAGCCTTCAGCTTTGCATTGAACTGCTTTTTCCAGATCGCCCTTCTGAGCTTCCTGAAATTCTATGCCATGGCCTCTATACATTTTGAGAAGGCGAGGGTGAGAATGTCCTAGGAGATGGCGAGGGCTTGAGATGGTGCAAGGAAAAGGGGAGCAGGCAAGATGATTTTAAGAGGTGGTGAGAAGGAAAAATGTTAAACTGGTGTGAGAATGAGATGTTTTGAGGATCAGCTAAGAAATGAAAAGGTTTGAAAAGGTTTAAGAAGAATATTCGGGTCCGAGAAGGATCTGACTTGAGAAAGAACAGTCCTAGCAAATGTACTGCTGATATTACATTGGACATCAACCCGGCATGGATTCATCACCTACATGCTCGGACTCCTGACGCATATGTCCCTACTTGTGTGAGGAACAGTATTAGCGGATTTGAGGTATATAGTTCGTAATACGAGTACGTTGTACGCTACTTTGAATGGTACGTAGGACAACATGTGAAGGCTTAATCATGTTAGCATTTTGGGTCATACTACACTTGAAAGCTATGCAACACACACTCCTATCACGAACTCGCGCCATGTCAGACTAAAGGTTACAATTAGATTGGCACCTCAGATCATCTTATTGAGAGTTTAAAGTCTCGGCCGAGTCGGCCAAGTTGTATCCGGAATGGCGGTGGCCGTTTTGAGAATACGACGTGAGATGGTCAAAGGGGCGAGATTTAGTGAACGAGGGGCTGACTCAGCATTAACTCGGCCAAATCGGCCGAGTCACGAAACAACTCGGGTTGACTCGGCTGAGTCGATCAAGTCAAGGCCTAATCAGCCCCGAGTCGCTCAAGAGTTGGGCAGATCCAGATCCCCTCGGCCGTCGCCGTTCACCCGCAAGATCGTCGTTCAACTGATCTCGCCCCAAAAGCGATATCTCCTCCGCCGCCCCCGTTCGCCTCTCTTTTCACACAATCTCTGAGAGAGATCGTGCCTCTCTCTCTCCCTCTCTCCCGATCTCTCTTGACTGAGAGAGAGAGAGAGATCATGCCCCCCTCTCCCCCTCTTGTAATCTCTCTTTCAGTCTCTGTCTCTCTATTTTAATCTCTCACATCTCACTCTCTTTTAATCTTTTTTAATTTAAATTTAAATTTAATTAATATAATATATCATTTTTTTTAATTTAACATCTAGTATTAAAATGATAGATCTAGTATTAAAAATTAAAAGTATAGATCTAGTAATAAATGTATTTATGCATTCTCTTTATATTTAGTGTGCTAGGCAAAATGTTTTGGACGTGATGTCTATATTTTAAAGATTTGTTGTGATTTTTTTAGGATTTTGAGCTTCTATGTAGCATTTTGCGGGTATCACCCGAGTCCGTTTTGTAACGCCACAATTGATGCATCTCAGTGCTCGTCGAGTCGGGCTGAGACCGCGACTTTAAACCATGATCTTATCCCACCCATGCTCCTTAAACCCTATCATTCTTTACCTACTCCTTATACCCTCTAACTTCCTCATCCTCTCCTCCCTCTAACCCACCCACAAATTCTTAGGACCATCTCGCCACTTGACCTCTTTAAACTCTCACACATCCTCACAAATTTAAGTGTAATTGCAAGTTTGAGTGCAATAGGTAAGACAAACAGGTACATACATTAATATAAAGATGAAATACATCCTTTTCGTGCCATAGCTCCCCACAAAATCAAGTAACCATTTACAGAATTCCCATTGCTACTCAGGAAGCTATAAACCAACACAAACAAAATGATAAACCCCATCATATGCCTAGCACACTCCTTGAGTGACAAACACCAAAATCAAAGTCATTGTAGTATACACAAAATACAAGGCAAATGTGTAAGCAATATGATGGAGGTAAGTTTGTAAAAGATCTAATTGTTTTCCATTTGTTCTACTTCCTCTTCAATTTAGTCATAAAAAGTTCCAAATTTAAATGTTAATGTAATAATAAAATTAGGAGTTGTAACACATAGCCGTGATATCGGGCTAAGAATGATCTTCAACCCAAAAAGATAAGCTATTCTCGTTATCAATTCCTCACACTTCTTTCCTATGTTATTTATCTGGGATTCAATTTCCGTATCAACTTATTTATGAACCAGGTGGATTTTGCAGTGCAGCCTACATTGAAATATCTAAAATCTATTACCATTAGATAAGTATTCTTTCCGCCAACTTATTTTACAAAAAAAGTTTAACACCAAAGAATAGTAAATATTCAACCATTTCTCAGGGAAGAAGAGTAACATAAATATAAACAATATCCTAGAAACCATACCTTTCTCAAATTAAGCAATGAACAATCAAGAAAAACAACCACAACAATTAAAACTTAAAATTCCCAAAAATAAATGAAATCGCACACAATCGATACCAACCCAATGCCTTTAAAAAAAAAAAAAATTAGGGCTTTTGATCAAGAATCCAAAATCTGAAACCCTAAATTGCTACAAACAGAAAGGAACTGAGATCGAATGTGGGAATCGAACCTCTTTGGATGAGATCTCGGACTGGTAAGGGAGGACGAAGTTGACGGTGAGCTTCGAAGGGATCGAGGAAGGGGTCGGAGGCCGGGGCTTCATGAAAGAGAGCGGTGTCTTTGGGGGTTCGATGTTGGGGGAGACTTTCTTCCATGCCTCGACGAAGGCCGTGTCCTCCGCCGGAGACGCCGCCGGGAGATCGGTCGATAATGGCCTGCCGCGGCGGCCGGCGGCGGCGAGGGATCGGGTGAGGAGGCGCGAGGCGGAGCGATACATAGTGCTTCGGTTTTGGACCTCTCAAGGATTTTTCGGCTCGTGAAGCGAAAGTTTGTGGTCAGTGGCAGTGAGAGTGGTGTCAACGGGTCGCATTCGGGTCGGATCTTTTAGGATCCTCATGCAGATCTGATAATTTGCTTTGAGGACCTAATGACTAGTTTTTACCGCGGGAGACTGATTGACAATGAATTTGGAGGGAGGGGAGGGGGAGAGAGAGAGAGAGACTGTGCTACAGCGAGAGAGGAAGAGGGGGAGGAATTCGGAGGCAGGAGAGAAGACAGAGGGGATGAAGGTCTGATCGGCTTTACCGGGGGGCGGTGCGGGGTGCGTGCTGCGATGAAGGCGCTGCTCTCTCTCACCTTCTCGTTCTCTCTCGCTCTCTCTTGCACAGAATGAAGATGGACATGGTAGATGAACAAAGTTTATGAAAAAATTACAAGAGAAAACCTCCCTCCGCTCTGTTTTAATAAAAAGTTCCAAATCAATAGTTTATCGAGATAAACAAAGTCCATTACTTCTACCAAATGTGGTACTTTTGATTAATAGGAAGTAGAAATTGATAATATATATATATATTTTTGGCTTGAATGACTTTTTTATTTTACTCTTAAATATTAAAATTATTAAATATATGTAAATATGATCAAATATTTAGAAAGAAAAAGCAAGTTGGATTAAAGCAAATGAACTATACTAAAAAAATATTTCTGTTAGGCTTGAATCTGAAGGATCCATATCTAGATCCAGTAAGAAATTACGTTTTTAAGATCTATATCTTATCTAATAAGATATCCGACATAATATTAAGGATCAAAATATGAGTATTCAGATTGGATTTGGTTCACATTTATTTCTCCTCCTTCACATTTATTTTTTTGTTGTTGCTTTTTTAATTTTTTTTCTCTCTTCTCTCTTTCTTTAATTTAGCCTTGTCAGCTTTTTCATCCTCCATTTTTTTAATTTTTCTTTCTAACTCAACAACATATACCCTCAAGTATTTATTTTCATTCCTCAAAATTTCTAGTTTTTCAGCTTGTTCATCCCGTGGTGCTAGCAAATAACCTGCAACAATTAGTTCTTATTTCCTCGTTGTCTCCTTAACTATTTTGATAGGTTCTCGTTCTGTTTCTTCTGGGATGTTAACTTCAATATTTATCTCTTCTTTCTCTTCTTCATCATCTTCTTCTTCATCATCATCTTCATTAGGTAGGCCAACCATAATTTTTTCATCATTCGAAATATTGGTCATTCGATTAAAAATCTGAAAATCATGTTAAACAAACATCAATATAAAATTAACATGTTAGTTATGCTACTTATATCGCAGCAAAATGAAACTTATATTAGAAGAGCTATCAAACATACTGTGACCATGGTCGCGGTCTTAAATTTTAAATATAAGCCAAATAAATCAGTAGTGCGACCATAATCGCAGTACGAATTTTATACTAAATTCGTCTCGTCTCAGATACTGCGACCTCAAACGCAGTCAAAATCTAGGAAATAAAGGAACCGCGATCATGGTCGTAGTTCACTTATAACATAATGGAAGGGTTTGCGACCATGGTCGCAGTCCAATGAAATTTTAGCAGAGGAATTGTGATTTTGACCGCTGATATAAAATTTAAAAATAAATCTATAAAAAACTAGTGAAGAGTTTATGGTCGCTAGCTATTAAAAACTTACTTTATCTTCTTCAACATCATTAAGATCAATTTCAATCAGTGCTCTGCTAATATTTTGAAGCTCTCATTTTATTGCCCGTGGGGTTTTGTCCTCCAAATCATTCCTCGGCTAAAAAATAACAGCCTTTTCACATAGCCAATACTGCAACATATATTAGTATATTAGTTTATATGAACAGTGTCAATATATAAATAATTTTCAACAAATTTTACCAACTATATAATTCATACTTACAATAATTTGCACGGAGCATCCTTACAGCTCAAATGTGGTATGCCTGAAGATGTCCATTGACTCAATCAGGAAATGCCAAACAACTTTAGCCTTGTATATGGTCTTAATCAGCTGAATATTGGCAATTTGCTCCACTATATACCACGGCACCATGCATTTACTGTCAGAAAAGAAAAGAGTGGCCGACATATACAAGATGATTAGTGTTGTGAAGTTTTAAGCTGCAAGTTTTTGTCTGTCTCTTATAATTTCATTTAAAGTCACTTGCTGCTCAAACTGTTCATCCTTTCTCATATCTAATTCAGTCCTCCTTTTCTTTACTAGAAGATCATCCAAAACTTCTTCAATGGATACTTTCGTGATCTTCTTTATATTGGGGAAATAATATTTTATCACCCCCTGTCCTTCAGTGTACATGTCTTAATCATAATAATGTTGGCCCAGAGGCCTTCCACTCTAGTTTTGATGATGATTAACTCATGTAGTTATGTTTACTAATAATCTTGTGATTTTAGTTTCAGATCATTAATCAAGATATTAGTTGGTGATAGCTTCAACAAAGGAGTTTTGAAGCTTTTCACATGATGATTCCAGAGCCCGAGCATCAAGATCATAATAGCCTCGCTCGTGGATCACGGTTTGGATCGAGTCGACTTGAAGATGGAGTTCATCAAGAAGACTTAGGTATCCATAGTTTAGTGTTGTTTAGATCCATTTGTAAAGACTAGATAGTTGATATGCTCAAGTTCACAATACACATACACGTTTTGGTTTTGGATATTGGTTTTCATGAATAGATTGATCAAAACAAGTTTAAATGGTTTTTATGTATATTAGATGTGTTCGATATACATACATGCTTCATATCTTAGACAAACTTATTTTGATATGCCTATTCATGAGTTTTAGGAAAAATCAGATTTCCTATTGAATAATCTAAGTTTGACAAAATACAGTCTTTGGTTTTGATAATATTTGCAAGACACAAAAATGATTCAAATTGTTTGATAGTTGTCTTGAAATATTTATCACATGTTTGTTTATCCATGTAAAATGATAAAACTATTTTTATGGATTTTTAGAAGATTTATTGGATTTATTAGAATATTTTTTAACATGATTTTCTGACCCAGATATTGGCTGCCAGGCCCTGGCGGTCGACCGGGCCGGTCGACCGAGTTCCAGAGCCGGTTGACCGGTCGGTCGACCAACGTGCACAGGTCTGTGCACGTCTGGCCAAGCAATGGGCCGGTCGACCGGTCGGTCGACCGGACCAGAGAGCTTTGCTCTCTGTATCTGGGCGGTCGACCGGGCTGCTCCAACGGTCGGAAATTCGACCGTTGGCGGTCGACCGGCCGGTCGACCGCCAACCTGTTTGGCTGACAGATCAGCCAAACGGCTAGTTTGGTGGAGAGGCTATTTATACCCCATCTCTTTGGGGATTTTGACAAAACTTTTAACAAGAAAAATTCCTAGTTTCTCCAGTGTTTAAAAGAAGCTTTCAAAGTGTTTTAAAGCTTTAAAGAATTCATCTCTCTATTGTTTTCAAGGGTTTGGAAAATTCAAAGAAAAATAGGTTTTTGGGATATTGCTTTAGATCTTCATTTCTATCATATTGCAAGTGTTTTCTCAAGGATTTTTCTTTGTTATTTGATTTCCAATACACCTTGATTTTCACACTTGAGCTTATCATCTATCCTATTCTATTAGGATCTTGTTTTGTGGAAAACGAGAAAAGGTTTGTGGTTGAGATATACCACTTGTTGTAAACCCTTGCTATTGGTGTATCCCTCTTTGGTAGAGGTTGATTGGGTTGTTGGTTTGCTCCCTCTTTGGTAGAGGTTGAGGATTGGTGTTTGCTCCCTCTTGTGAGAGGTGGAGTTTGGATTGTAACCCTCTTCGGTAGAGGTGTTTGTGGTTGTTTGGCTACGGGCCTACCCCTCGGTTGTGAGGTGGTGTTTGAGAGAGGAGTTCGGTACTCCCTTGTTGTACAAATCCTCCTCGGTGGAGGTTCCCTCGGTGGGAGTCCTCGGTGGACAAGATAGTGGATTGGAAATCCTTCTCGGTGAAGGCGGAGACGTAGAGCTAGGGGCTCGAACCTCGAAACATATCTTTGTGTTTGCGTTTGATCCATTGTCTCTTAACCCTCTCTCTTTATTTGCGTTGTGCATTGCATCCTTCATTTTGTCATATCATATTTGCTTGTGTTGTCCTTGCATTGATTCATATTGCTTATTGATTATATGCTTGGATTGTTTGTGTGTGCCTCACTTGTACTTAACCACGAGAGCTTCATATAGCACCTCAACCCTTATCTAGGGGAATCAAGAGGAGTTAGTCTAGAGCCCTTCACGGGGAATTCGGCTACACTCGTTGGTTGTATCAAGTGTGTTGCAAATTACTTTTTAGCTTCCGCATTTAGTTTCTAGATTAGCCATATCACCTATGTTGGCCCAATGTTACAATCACCCGTTTTAGTGTGTTTTGATGATTACAAAACATATTAGTTATTTGTACTAATATTGTTTATTGGTTGAGTGTGTTTCAGGGTTCTAATTAAACTAGAAGGTTTCTTCCCTAAAGGAAGGTGTTTTGACTCAAGTCACCTCAATTCGGGCTCAAGAATCAAGTTTTCAAGATCATATGGAGAAGCCCACTTGAAGAACTTGTAGTCCTTAGAACCAATGTAAGAAATAGTTTGTTAAAGGTTGAGTTTGAAAAATTGGCTCTAGGATACACACACACATTTTTGTATACAAGTTTTCATATTTAAAACTTTGTGTTTCTAAGTTTCATGCTTTAACAAATATACATGACTCTAAGTTTTACAAAGGTATATATATCATGTTTAAAAATCATGTATACTCTTTCTAGCATGATACTTAGTTTTTCTTTACTTCAAAACATTTTTTACAAAATTATTTCAAAGTCTGGCACTTGCTGTTTTTCTGTTTCAGGCTAGACCGGCCGACCGGCACCTACACAGGACATGCACGCTTGTGCATGTCTGTCGGCCGACCGCCCGGGTCGACCGACTGTCTGCAGGTTTGCTCTCGGGTTTTCTGGGTCGACCGCCTTCAGAAACCTGTGTTTCTTTTTAGAGGACGGTCGACCCGAGCGGTCGACCCGAGCCCAACGGCTACTGCCAGCTGGGCGGACGGCCGACCGGACGGGTCGACCGCCAGGCCTGCAAAAGCCCAACGGCTCTTTCCTCTTTTGTACAATTCTGAAAACTGTTTTCTTAATCTGTTTTGCAGACTTTTTCTGAGGTTTTGGAGAACTTTTTCAGGTCAAATAAACCTAAGATAAATTGTTTTTAACCCCTTCTTCTCCCTATAAATAGAGGAGTATAGCCTCTTGCATTTTCACCAAGAAAAATACCTAAGTGTTCAAAGTTTTCAAAAGAGAAGAAAAGTTTTTTAAGCTCTCCATTTTTCATTCTTTCTGAAGCTTGTTTTCAGTTGTGTTCTCTAGCAAAAATCATCTCTACAACTGAGTTTTCTCACTACACTTCTTAGAGCCAAAATTCCCTACTCAATCTATAAGGAAGTTGTAAAAGAGTGAGAGTTTGTAAGAAGTTTAGTGATCTTGTTGTGATCACTTTGGTTACTTGTGTTCATCTTGTTCTTGTGGAGACACCTCTTCGGTAGAGGTTATTGTAAGTGGTGGAGCTCGGTGCTCTGGTCTTTGGTAGACCGTTGTAAGCGTCCTCGGTGGATAGTGGAAACCCTTCACGGAGGTGAAGGCGGGGAGTAGAGCGGTGGCTCGAACCTCGAAATAAACATCTTGTGTTTGCGATTGCTTTGTGTCCATTTTGCTTTAAATTTCTCTTGCACTCTATTGCCTTTCAATTACTTGCTTGAGATCTAGTTTTCTTACCTTGTGTTATTGCCTCTAGTTTGTGATACTTGTGATATATCTTGTGTGCATTTCATCATTGCATATTATTCATTCTTTGTTCGATCAATTCTCATACAACAAGGTTGCATTGCGCACCTCTAACCCATTCAAGGGGAATCAGGAGGAAGGAGTTCAGAACCTCTCACGGGGTATTCGGCTCTTAGTCTTGTTTTGAGAGATCGTTGCATCATTCATCCATCATAGTTTTAAAAAGATTGTTAGATTAGCAATTACACCTATTCACCCCCCTCTAGGTGTTTTTCAACCTATTCACCCCCCTCTAGGTGATTTCAATTGGTATTAAAGCCTACGCTCCTGATACTTAGGTCTAACACCTAGGAGTGAGATCTTGGTTTGCTAATCTATCATTTGCATTTGCACACTTTTATTGTTTGCACACATATAGTTTGCACCCATGGACTTCATGACCCCACCTATGTTTGACCCTTCCAACATTGTTGTTTGGAAGACTAGGATGTCCATTTACCTACAAGCCCTAGGATATAAGGTTCACCTTGCCATTACCAAGGAATCCTACCTTAGTGATAGCAAGCATATAGGGGCCAATGCACAAGCCCTTGAGGCTATTAGAAGCACGCTTCCTAAAGTTTATCTTATGCTTGTTTCTAACCTTAATTTCGCTTTTGTAGTGTGAAACAAGTTGACAACCACCTCCATCTCCGAGCTTCAAATGCCAATCCAACAAGAGGAGGAATCTAGTGGAGAATCCGATTCTCAATGCTTCATGGTCCAAGGGAATAACTCCCTTGAGGTACATTCGGAATCTCAACTAGATAGTGATGATGCTAGTTCTTCATGTGATGATTATGTTGATCCAAATGCTTTGAATGAAGAACTTTCAATTGTGTGTGAAAAATTGATTGAAAAATATAACATTTTGAAAAAGAAGACCTTTGCTTTAAATAAAGAAAATGAAAATTTGTCTTCTAAACTTGACTTAGTTTTGCAAGAAAAAGAGGAGATTTCTAATGATAGGGATTCATTGAAATCTCAACTTGATCTTGTTTTAAATGAAAATAAAATTTTGAAAAATAAAAATGATTGTGAAAATATTTTGAAGAAAAATGAAAAATTGTCTTCTAAAATTGATTTTGTAGTAAAAGAGAATGTTTCTTTGAAAAACAAAATAATTTCTATTTCAAATGATTTAGAAGTTTGTTTAAAGAAAAACATTTCTTTGAAAAATGATATGTCTACACATGTTTGCCATGCTTCACCTAGATCACCTATTGCATGCTCCATTTCTTCTACTATTGAAAAAGATATAAATGTATTAAAGAACATGGATTGTTTGGGCTCCACTTTGAGCCATTGTGTTTCTAGCCATACACGTTTGGAATCTTTGTTTCGAAAGAAACAAGTTCCATCTTTGCATGTACACCCTCCACGGCATACACATGCTCCTCACGGACACCATCATACTATGTATGCTCATGTGTACACTTGTACACATTGTGAACGTAAGGGCCACCTTGCTAAATTTTGTTATGATAGAATAAATGATTGTAATTTAGCAAATAAATTTGTTTGGGTTAGGGAAGGTACTAACCCCCATGGACCCAAAAGAGTGTGGGTACCAAAGACCACCCCTCTTGTATTTGATGTAGGTGTGGGCTCTCACATGACATGAGAGTAGCGGTACCTTGGAGTGGATGCGTTCCGAGCTTCATGAGGACTATTTGGATGCATCACTTTCAAGGAAAGTTTGGTGGGAGGACCACCTTGGTTTGGAGAACTAGAGAGGTGCCTTCATCGGTTTTGGTATCGATCTCTAAACTCCCGTTTATTTACATGACTTCATATCATTGTTTATAACATGTTTTGATTATTATGAAAATGTCATGATTATTAGATCATTGACATGCATGTATAGCTTTTGAGACACCCATGTTTAATATGGACCATTATTTTGTGTTCTCGTATATGTTTAGCTATCATGTTTATCATAGTTCTAATAACATGTGGATTTACATAATGATCATGTTTGTGTTTATCATGTTGATTTATATCTTGTTTTATGCTTCATGTTTTGATTACTTGTTTAAATGTTAGTTTTCATTAAGACTAGGTATATACTTGTACATATAATGGGCCACAAATAAATCTATATATGTTTGTGCTTGATTGCTTATTTGTTCCCATTAGATGTGCTAGTATAGTCTAGTTTTGATGATCCATGCATTTTAAACTTGTATTCCCATTTTTGGATTTGTTTTATGATTATATGTTTAGCTTCATGTATATGTCCATCTTGTCCAAACTATTGACTATACATATACATCCTTTGAGCCACGTGCCTTAATGCATATTTGTGGACTCGTTATGTTTTGGATATGTATGTATACTTTAGTTTATACTTGACATACATATGCCTTGAAGAAATCGAGTTTTGATGATTTTCATGTTTTTAAGGAATATTGAGCTTGAATGTCTATTTTCATGATTATTTGTTTCACATAACACTTGTACACTCACTTCATCTAAAATATTTCTCATGATTATGTTTTCATGAGTATGTATGGGCTTTATGGACTTTGAGTGTTTTAGTGCCATGTGATTTACATGTGTTTCATGAAAATTATTTTTGTTTTATTCCTTTCTTGAAGGATTTCGTACTAGTTTACAAATTTTTCTTTTAACTAGTTCGTATTCTTCAATATGGTAGAGTTTTCAAACATACTATACTTTTCAAACCTATTTTTGAAAACCCCTACCTTCTACGAGCGGTTGGATGGGCGATCATGCTCATGTATGCTTTATAGTGAAAATCATTTTAAACTTGAACATGATTGGGTGGTAGGTTATATGAGATATACATTTGATATTATTGTTGTTTCAATTGGTATCACTGGATTTTTTTTTCAATTGGTATCAATATTGACATTTTCTTGTATACTCATATATTTTTATGTATGTATGCTTACTCTTCAAATTGTATCAATTTCGATGGTATCTATTTTTTCATACATATATATGTTTATGCTAAGCTTGAGTTTTAATGATCATCATGTTTCAATTGATTAGTTTTCAATTGGTATTCTTATACAAGCTTAGACATATGTTTTATTTGGTACTTCATAAAGGGGGAGAAAACTCGTATTTTATCTTTCAATTGGTATTTGGTTACCATTGGTTTTGTATTCCACTCCCTTACTTTATGATAGAAAATAATAATTTCAATTGGTGTCATATGCTTAAAAAAAAAATAATACTCTTTATTGATATCAAGATGTTTATTTGAATGTTTTTAATTGGTATCAAGATGCTTTTGCTTCTTAAAATTGGTATCAATGTTTTTATGTTTCCTTTCAATTGGTATCAAGATGTTCTACATTGACATATTTCACTTGGTATCATAAAATGTTTTGATTTATATTGCCTATATGCAAGGAGAGCTTAACATCTCTTCTACATATATATTCATGTTGTGTGTATCCTATATTGAGGAGCTTGACAACTCTTCTTTATGTGGTACACGTGTGTAGGGGGGCTTCACATCTCCTCTTATACATTGCATATTATGTGTTATGTGAATTAGAGCTTGTCATCCCTTCTTCATGTAATGCATATATGTAGGGAAGTTAACTTAGCGTCTTCCTCTTCATGAATGTATATCGCATATATCTATTTATGATTTGTTTGTTTGACCCCTTAGTTAATTCTTTGTTTCGAACAAAAAAGGGGAAAAGAATTATTGATTTGTTTTTACTTTGACCCTTTGTTGATGATTGACAAAAAGGGGGAGAAGTATTTGGTATATATATGCATGTTTTCAGGATTCATGTTTATGCATATATGTTTTGTTTTGCAAATAGGAGAAAAAGTATTAATGAGTTTTATGCTTGATTGGCATGTTTATCTCCTTGTATTGCATTCATGTTCATTGCCATATTTTATGTTTATTTGCTATGCATGAGTTAAGGGGGAGCTTCTTTGAAGCTTAACTTTAATCCATGCATATATAACTCCATGAGTTTTGTCATCATCAAAAAGGGGGAGATTGTTGGCCCAGAGGCCTTCCACTCTAGTTTTGATGATGATTAACTCATGTAGTTATGTTTACTAATAATCTTGTGATTTTAGTTTCAGATCATTAATCAAGATATTAGTTGGTGATAGCTTCAACAAAGGAGTTTTGAAGCTTTTCACATGGTGATTCCAGAGCCCGAGAATCAAGATCATAATAGCCTCGCTCGTGGATCACGGTTTGGATCGAGTCGACTTGAAGATGGAGTTCATCAAGAAGACTTAGGTATTCATAGTTTAGTGTTGTTTAGATCCATTTGTAAAGACTAGATAGTTGATATGCTCAAGTTCACAATACACATACACGTTTTAGTTTGGATATTGGTTTTCATGAATAGATTGATCAAAACAAGTTTAAATGGTTTTTATGTATATTAGATGTGTTCGATATACATACATGCTTCATATCTTAGACAAACTTATTTTGATATGCCTATTCATGAGTTTTAGGAAAAATCAGATTTCCTATTGAATAATCCAAGTTTGACAAAATACAGTTTTTGATTTTTGATAATATTTGCAAGACACAAAAATGATTCAAAATGTTTGATATTTGTCTTGAAATATTTATCACATGTTTGTTTATCCATGTAAAATGATAAAACTATTTTTATGGATTTTTAGAAGATTTATTGGATTTATTAGAATATTTTTTAACATGATTTTCTGACCCAGATATTGGCTGCCAGGCCCTGGCGGTCGACCGGGCCGGTCGACCGACGTGCACAGGTCTGTGCACGTCTGGCCAGGCAATGGGCCGGTCGACCGGTCGGTCGACCGGACCAGAGAGCTTTGCTCTCTGTACCTGGGCGGTCGACCGGGCGGTCGACCGGGCTGCTCCAACGGTCGGAAATTCGACCGTTGGCGGTCGACCGGCCGGTCGACCGCCAGGCTGTTTGGCTGACAGATCAGCCAAACGGCTAGTTTGGTGGAGAGGCTATTTATACCCCATCTCTTTGGGGATTTTGACAAGACTTTTAACAAGAAAAATTCCTAGTTTCTCCAGTGTTAAAAGAAGTTTTCAAAGTGTTTTAAAGCTTTAAAGAATTCATCTCTCTATTGTTTTCAAGAGTTTGGAAAATTCAAAGAAAAATAGGTTTTTGGGATATTGCTTTAGATCTTCATTTCTATCATATTGCAAGTATTTTTCCAAGGATTTTCTTTGTTATTTGATTTCCAATACACCTTGATTTCCACATTGAGCTTATCATCTATCCTATTCTATTAGGATCTTGTTTTGTGAAAAAAGAGAAAAGGTTTGTGGTTGAGATATACCACTTGTTGTAAACCCTTGCTATTGGTGTATCCCTCTTTGGTAGAGGTTGATTGGGTTGTTGGTTTGCTCCCTCTTTGGTAGAGGTTGAGGATTGGTGTTTGCTCCCTCTTGTGAGAGGTGGAGTTTGGATTGTAACCCTCTTCGGTAGAGGTGTTTGTGATTGTTTGGCTACGGGCCTACCCCTCGGTTGTGAGGTGGTGTTTGAGAGAGGAGTTCGGTACTCCCTTATTGTACAAATCCTCCTCGGTGGAGGTTCCCTCGGTGGGAGTCCTCGGTGGACAAGATAGTGGATTGGAAATCCTTCTCGGTGAAAGCGGGGACGTAGAGCTAGGGGCTCGAACCTCGAAACATATCTTTGTGTTTGCGTTTGATCCATTGTCTCTTAACCCTCTCTCTTTATTTGTGTTGTGCATTGCTGTAACGCCCCGATCCCGCAGGTACGGGGACGTTATGGCGACGTACATACGCGAGGTGAAAACACACTCACGAGTACGTTAAGCCTCAGTACAGGATATAACTTCCATATACACATGAGTTCCAGCATGAAATAAGTACAAGAATACCTGCAGAAGAGGTTAGCGATCATAACAGATATGAAAAAGAGGGACAAATAAGATAACAGAAATAAATCACTAAAATACCTATGAATAGTCCTGATGAGGAATCTCCCATGTGACTCCAAGGCACTCTCTGAAGCTACGGTAACTCGGATCTCCAACCTGGACATGCAAACCCAGGGTCGTCAGAAAGCGACCCAGTGAGTGGTAAAATGAAGGAGGCAGTAATAGATACAATAGTAATACAAACACGATAATAATATATAATACAAGATGTGATAATAGTGATACCATATAATACGCATATACGAAGCGGTAGAAATATATAAACATGTTATCTTTTATTACCACCACTACCTAGCCGGTTATCATCGGGTCATGTCTATAGTCGTGTCCAGTAAATGGTGACGTGATAGAAACGAACATGCGAATGGTGACGTGGTAGAAGTGAACATGTAGATGGGCATATGCACTATAACCATAATACTGTATTGTGCATATACGGTAATGATATCTGCTATACAGAAAACATAATATATGCAATGCAAAGCATACATGTACATGAGGAGTATGCCACTACAAACAGTGTAACATGTACCGGGCAAAGTAACAAGTATACAGTTAACATGATGTCGGACAAAGTATCATGAACAGTAACAAGTACATCTAATCGGAAAAAGTATCATGAACAGTAAACAGTAACAAGTACGTCTACACAATAGTATACATGTATCAGACAAGTCATATTCTTTAGACAATAGTAGCAATCAGTACCACCTGCTATTTTAATCAATCTCTTCCAGTGTCCCATACCACTGGCAGTTCATACTGGAGCCCGCACTCCAGTCGAACCCATCCGGACATGGCCTACGGGTACCATTATCCAAACGAGAGAGTGACCAAATAACAAGTGTCCCGACGTCACTATTGTGTATACTGTTTTCTTATGTTAATTGGAAACTCATGGTCGAGGAGCTCTTATCGGGTGGGTGTATCCCGTGCATACCCGGGACAACGGCCTTAAACAGACCCCTGGGTGCTGAGACCAGGGCCAGCCCGCTAAGGCTGTAACATGTAACGGGAATCTCAATGAGCTAAAACATAACGGGAAACGGGATGCTCATGAGTAACAGACGGTAGCCAGCACTACCCCGTCCCCTGCAGTGGGACAAACAATGGATCCAGACATCCACCCGATATGATCTAATCAACGTCAAGTCTCCCCCATACCCAAGTTAGCTTTATGATCTGATATGTCAAATATACACTGTAACAAGAACGCATACAGTACATGATACGGGTAACATGATAACTGGACCAGAGCTCTGTTGATAGCATAGAACAATATAACGGGAAACAGGAACAATATAACGGGAACAATATCACAATCGATGTGGGATTCCACATATCGCATATCAACAGCTCTCATGTCCAGTAACGGGATGATCCATATCAGTAACAGGAAACAATCATATAACATGAATACATGAATACGGTAACATGGCACAATAAGACATGTAATATGAACGGGGATCCATATGACAAGAAGAAAGAAACCATACATGCATGTGTAACAGTGATATGCCGAGAATCCATATAACGATGATAACAACCAAGAATATGACATGCGGTAGTCCGTGCATTGGTATATCTGTGTACTAATGAAACATCTATGTGTAGTAATAATCCGTGTAATATCTCTGTGATAGTACATGTAATAACAGTGATCAGTGTATCATATAATACCATGTCCAGTGTCCGTGTAATGATGATCCCGGTGCATGCAATACCGGTGTCCTGCAGTCATATCTCGTGACAGTGTAGTGTGATCTGATACTGTGGCTCAGTATCTATGTGACGATAGTTATCTAACGGTGATATAAGACATGAACATGAAATAATAGTGTCCAAACATATGGTGAACTAGTGGTCCGAGTGTCAGTGGCTGTGCCGGTATGATGACCGTGTCCGAGTTGTCTCTGCCAGTATTTATTGGTATTATAATTACCTCCTTATCTGCATTCTAAATCAGGAAATACCTATCAATATTCTAGGTTATTCATATTACAATGCATGTCTAATCATTACCAGTTAATAATTAATAGTTACCGTATTTTATCCATAATCATGATTTGTCACAGAAAGCAATCAATTCATATCCCTAAACATGATAAAAGATAATTTATAAAATAAAAACACTCACAAACTAGCCACGGAAAGGTAGATCTCTTTCCCACGATCGCAACGGATCCAGAATCGTCCAAATCGGAGTCCGGATGCTCCCGTTATCGCCCGAATACTAAAAATAAGCAAAATGGGTTAACAATGTAAATAAAAACATTTTAAACGCAAATACTGAAAAGTACCAGGGGGGTTTTCTGTAAAATTACCTTTATTGGGTCTGGATGCGGGTTTGGCTTATAACGGGTCGGGTCCAGATCCACAACCCATACCCGTTAACTTAAGTCAAATGGGTACGGGTTATCGGGTTTAACCCTTAACCCATTAGTGGGTTAATGGGTTTGGGTTTTACCCAAACCCATCCAAGAGATAAACAGCAGCAGCAGCAGCTGCTGCTGCTGCTCCTGCGCGGCCGACCGGCCAGCCCAGCTGGCCGGCGGTCCCGGCCGCCGGCGGCGGTCAGCACAAGAGAGAGAGGGAGAGAAAGAGAAAGAGGAAAGAAAAAAAATGGAAAAGAAAAAGAAGAAAAGGAAGAAACTGAAGAAGAAGAAGAAGGAGAAAAGAGAAAGGAAAAGAGAGGGTGGCCGGCTTCGGGGGGGCGCCGACCGGGGGTCGCGGCCGGTGGCGGCGGCGGCGGCGGCCTGCGGCCTGGCCGGCGGCGCGGGCAAAGATCGGGCCTCCTCCCCTTCGTTTGGGTCTGCACAGCACAGAGAGAGTGAGAGAGAGTGGGGAAAAGAAGGGGAGAGAAGAGAGAGAGGAGAGAGAGAAAACTTGGGGGGGAGAGAGAGAGGGGGGAGAGAGAGGGAGATTTTTAAATTAGGGGGAGAGAGAAGAGGCGGTGGGAATTGTCGGTGGGGGCTGGCTTGGGGAAGAAGAAAGGGAAAAGAAAAGAAAAAGAAAAAGAAAGATTAAAAAAAAAATATTTTATTATTATTCTCTTGGCCCAATTTTTGACCAGTTCCGAACGGTGTCCAAAAATTACAGAAAATAGAGAATATTAGCCTGAGGTGTAATGTGAAAACGGTTTGAAGAAATTCAATCCGATTTACAAATTAAAAATCCTGAAAGATGTCGCCGGTACTGGGCGACACCGGTTTGGCCGGATTTTCGATAAATTCAGAAAAATCCCCAAAAATACCCTAACGTCGGTCATATGATTCTATGATTCTAAGATATAAGGTGAAAGCAGATTCTCAAAATACATTTCCGTTTGTGCAATAAAAATCGTAAAGTAGATTATCGGTAGTAGTCGACACCGACTACGGAGATTTTCCAAAATAATCCAGAAAAATTCCAGAAAAATCTGAAAAATCTAAAATATTAGAAAATGATTTTTGAAACTGAAATCAGCTCAATCGGACTACCACGGAGGTCAAATCAATTTTTTGTATGTCGTATCGCGTACCGATACTGTGATACGTACACCGGGGATCAGGGGGTTACATTTCTCCCCACCTTACAAAAAATTGCGTCCTCGCAATTTCCAATCAGGTGTGAGAACAATATTGCCAACCCCAACGCCTAAATATTACGGGTCCACGACATTTTCGCTGCGCACTCTGCTATCGATAGGAACTCGGGATGGAGAAGTATGGTAGTGAACGAATCCTAACGGATGGGAAGCAAGACGATACAAGGAAAATGAGAAGGAAATCGGATGTTTTGGTTGACAACCGAAAGGAAGGAAGGAATACAAACGAGTCAAGGAATGAATTGTCAGGGTCATGGTATTCTTGTACTCGTTGCTGGAATCCCCAAATTCAGATACAGATCAGTTAATCTGAACCTGACTGTACTGTTGGTAAGCGCCCAAGCATTGACCCAGGTGGTTACCCACACCAGTTGTAAACCTGGCTCTGATACCACTCTGTAACGCTCCGATCCCGCAGGTACGGGGACGTTATGGCGACGCACATACGCGAGGTGAAAACACACTCACGAGTACGTTAAGCCTCAGTACAGGATATAACTTCCATATACACACGAGTTCCAGCATGAAATAAGTACAAGAATACCTGCAGAAGAGGTTAGCGATCATAACAGATATGAAAAAGAGGGACAAATAAGATAACAGAAATAAATCACTAAAATACCTATGAATAGTCCCGATGAGGAATCTCCCATGTGACTCCAAGGCACTCTCTGAAGCTACGATAACTCGGATATCCAACCTGGGCATGCAAACTCAGGGTCGTCAGAAAGCGACTAGTGAGTGGTAAAATGAAGGAGGCAGTAATAGATACAATAGTAATACAAACACGATAATAATATATAATACAAGATGTGATAATAGTGATACCATATAATACGCATATACGAAGCGGTAGAAATATATAAACATGTTATCTTTTATTACCACCACTACCTAGCCGGTTATCATCGGGTCATGTCTATAGTCGTGTCCAGTAAATGGTGACGTGATAGAAACGAACATGCGAATGGTGACGTGGTAGAAGTGAACATGTAGATGGGCATATGCACTATAACCATAATACTGTATTGTGCATATACGGTAATGATATCTGCTATACAGAAAACATAATATATGCAATGCAAAGCATACATGTACATGAGGAGTATGCCACTACAAACAGTGTAACATGTACCGGGTAAAGTAACAAGTATACAATTAACATGATGTCGGACAAAGTATCATGAACAGTAACAAGTACATCTAATCGGAAAAAATATCTGTAGGCTGTCTAAAAATCACAAAGACAAGCCACCAAAACGCAGAGATTCAAGATCAAGGCGCGTTGGCTCAACGCCCGCGTTTCCGCATCAAGGCGCGTTGGCTCAACGCCCGCGTCTCCGCATCAAGGCGCCCCCACCTTGGTTGTAACCACCCCGATTATGGCGCCATCCACCGCCCATGTAGCGGGGAAGTTGGCCCTCATCGTGGAGCACTTTTAGGGGGCACGATCACCCCCTAAAAACCCTATAAATAGTCCCGTCACTATTGAAGAGGGGAGGGATTTTTGGAGAAGAAAAAAAAGGAGAGATCATCGACAGAGAGAGAGAGCTCGACTCTTCAAGCCAGCTTGCTGCGTACAAGTTGCTCTTCGCCTACCTTCTCTTTTAGAGTTTTGGTGGACGGGGCTGAGTTACTCCTTCTACCTGCCAAGGAGAAGATCCCTCGACGGTATTGACGGTCATCTGGTCAACGGAGAACAAGATTCACTCTCCACCGCCACACGAAGAACCCAACACTAAACAAAGGGGGAATTCAAGATTCAATATTCTCCCTCCCTTGTAACCGGAAGATTAGCCTGTTGTAACCTTTTCATCTGATTCAAGGAAAAGTTGCTCCAGTCCGCTCATCGACAGTTTTCCGCGTCCAACAAGAGATGGCGACTCCGCTGGGGACTACGTTTGTCACTGACGAACAAGCCGTGGCACAGGATGATCTCCTCCGTAGGGGAAAAATGGTCGAGACACTTGTTGTGGAGTTCGACCAGGCGAAGTATGAAGAGTTTCTCTCTTCTGGCTCCAAGAGCCCAAAGACCCGCGTCTGTCGCAGGGTCTCGGCGGGGAATGGCCTCGAAGCCCGACCTGAAGCTCTCTTGGGCGCCGCTGTTGTTGCCCACTGTGCCCAGCAAAGTTCACGCGTCAACGCCTCTCAGAAGGCCCGCGCGATCCCAAGCACAGTTGCTGTTGCGACCAACTCCGGCGCACAGAAAACCCGTGTCAACGTCTCTCAGGAGACCCGCGTGGTTAAACTCCCTGATGTTCAACATCAGGATGTTGGTTTCTCTCCACCTCCTTGACGCAACCGGAATGCTGAGCGTCGACAGAGGAGACGTGCGCGTCAACTGCAAGTTGGAACCGTTGGTTGTCCAACTAAAGCTGGACGCAACGTACAGTCTCGCGCCTTGCCCGCGTCACGTCCAGTACGTGAAATCCGCGTTTGGCGGCCCAAGCGCGCAACTCCTCAAGTTGAGTCCTCTGAAGACCAACTTACCAAACGCCAGAATGAACCTTCTGCGTCTCGTCAAACGCAGGAAGCACGAACCCAGGGACGAGGCGCCCTGCAGCCCATTCTCTCTCACGCGGCTCAGCCCGGATGCACCAGGCAGCAACGCGATACTCGCGTCTCATCTCAACAGAGACGCCAGACGCGCTTTCCACAGTCACGACGCGGAAACCGCGTCCCTGAAGTCTGCGTCCATTCTGCACAGCACATGGATGCCTCCCGTCTTCGACGTTGTGAGGCTAGTCTCTTTGATCCCTCTTCCATAGATTTGAGGGATTATCTGACAAAGAAAAGAAGTGCCCACCAGGTCACTTCATCTTGCTGCTGCCAACGGCTTATCTCCATGCTTGCGGAGTGCCGTTGCGGGTCGAGTGTGCACCAGCAGTCCTTAACTGGACAACTGACCTCGATTCCCCCGTCAGCCAAAAGAAGGCGCTCCCATAGAAGGAGAATCTTCTTTGACATTGAATACCCAGAGCTTACTGCGAACATGACAAGCAGGAGCAAGGGGAAACAACTTGCAGTCAGCTCAGACGAGTCCGAGTCTGACTCTGAACCGGAAGGGGTGTATCGACACACTCGCACCCGGACGGGGGCCATTCCCCCAATTGACTATAATGCCTTAGCCCACGGCATTAGAGCGAATGGTTCCCACTCCGCCGTAGTGGAATCAGGGGCTTCGAACTCTTCCGTCGAGAAGGAGACCTCTGCCTACATGACAGGCACTCCTGAGGAGACGGCAAGACGTATAGAGCAGGTCCAGAAAGCACAAATGGACATGATTATTTCTCAGCAGGCGTCGATTGACTCCCTCAAGCAGGCGATTGCACAACTGCTGGAAGATAGGAGGAAATCTCCTCCTAGGAGGTCAAAGGGCAAAGGGAGAAAGGGAGAAAGCTCATCTTCCAAACCTTCTGAGGAGGCGCGACGATCTACTTCAAATTCGTCCAAATCTTCGTCGCACGACCCAGAAAAGGCTCATACTAAAAGAATGAGTCAACTGGAGCAATGCCTCAATGCCCTTGCCAGTCGCAAAGACCTCCAAGAAGTTGGAGTGGTCCGGCCCTATCCAGCTGAGTGGGATCTAGTCCCGTACCCTCCTAAGTTCAAGGCTCCAACCCTCCAAGCCTTCGATGGGAAGGGGTCCCCTAATCAGCACATCTACTACTTCAAATCCCAAACCAGGAATGTAGTAGATAATGACGCCATCCTGGCGCGACTATTCATCGGCACCCTGAAAGGGTTGGCCTTTGAGTGGTTCATGAAGCTCCCGGAAGGTTCTATTAAGAACTGGGGCGACTTGGAGAAGCTGTTCTTAACACGCTTCTTCGAAGATGACTCCGAGGTCACAATGCCCACCCTGTTGGCTACGAGACAGCGAAAGGGAGAGTCCGTCAAATCTTTCGTGGAGAGATTTCGGAACGTGGCACTCCGGTGTCCAAGCGGTATGACCCAGGCCACCCTGGTGGAAACATGCCGCCACAATCTTCAAACCTCACTCCTTGCTCAAATAGGAGTTGCTGAAAGCCGCACCTGGAAACAATTAGTCCAACAAGGTGAACAGGCTGAGGAGATTGTCGCCCGCGTCCGAGCGGAGGAAGGCAAGCCACGGCCGGAAAGGTCGACAAGGCGTGCACCGGCACCAGACACATCCCTCCAGACGAAGCGGAAGGATAATTTGGCAACAGAGACCAAATCTCCCGCCAAACCTCAAACAGGCAAGGCGAGTGGCTCTTCAAGCCAACCCCGCGCCAACAAGCAGTATTCCTTCAAGGAGGAACATGTCGATTCGCTCTTCAAGCTACTCAACAAGAGCAATCGACTGAAGCTCCCTGAAATTAGGCGCCCGGAGGAAGTCGGCAAGACCGACAATCCCAACTACTGCATGTACCACAGGATGTTGGGACATCCTACCAAAAGCTGCTACGTCTTCAAAGACATCCTTTAGGCTTTGATTGACGCGGAGGTGCTAAAGCTCCGACCAGAGCAGAAGAAGGTCACGGCTAATGTGACGTCGGTTCTCCAGTTCGGGAGACAACCTCTAACGCCTGCGGGGGTAACTCCTATTCCAAGGGGAGAATTAAGAATGGTCAACACAGACCCTCACCAGCAGCAGGAGAAGGGCTTGGTACCCGTCCCTACACCTCAAGGGGAAATTATGTGGGTCCACCCCGACCTAGTGGACAACCAGCAGTGGACTACTGTAACCAATAGGAAGTCCAAAGGCAAGGCAAAAGCTTCGTCCTGCCATGTGGTATGTGCTTCCTCCCGAGAAGCAGAAGATGATGTTCCCTCACTGACTGATTCAGAAGAGGAAACAATAGTCTTGGCCGCAGAGCCCAACCAACCAATGACGGGGACTCGTTCAGGACAGCCCTACTTGAAGCAATACGGCGAAGTGGCGGCAAACCCTCCACAACCGGCCGCAGAGCCGACTAGGCCCTCCACGAAGCCACCTGTGGAGAAGCAGAAGGAGACTCGATTCTCTCGAGCCCTTCAAAGAGGCATCGCGGAAGGGTCTTCAGCACCTTACCGCTTTGATGTCCTGGCTCAGCTGGCCAATATACCGGCACGCATTACCTTGTATGAACTTCTTAGACTATCAAAGTCGACCAGGGAAGCTCTGCAAGAAGCTCTGGCAAATGCTGAGGTCTTCATGACCCAGGTGCCGAAGGAAGAAGATGTAGAGGATTGCCTCCACACCTCCCAGAATACCCCCTGCATCACCTTCACGGCAGATGATATGCAGGTCAAAGGGAAGCATGATCGACCCCTGTACTTCACAGGTTATATCGGATCATCTGAGGTGAACCGCATTCAGGTAGATCCAGGGTCCGCATTGAGCATCATGCCTCGCCGAGTCATGCAACACCTCGGCATCCCTACTTACCGTCTGAGCCCTACACAGACGACCATCTACGGGTTCAATGCCAATGGCACCCGTCCGATGGGGAAAATCAAGCTCAAGTGTCAGATTGGGAGCCTCAAATCGGAGGTGACGTGCTACGTCATCGATGCCGACACTTCCTACAATCTGCTGCTGGGACGACCATGGATTCACCGCAACTCCATCGTTCCCTCCACTCTTCACCAAGTCATGAAATACATTGACGCGAGTGGGAAGGTGCAAACGTTGGTTGCCGAAAGGTATCCGTTTAAGGGGGTCGAAAATTATTTCACGGACTCCCTCCTATATCAGGATCCGGTGGATGAAACCCCGCAACTGGAGGTGCCAGACTCTGGTAATGAGGCCGACACTGAGACTGAGCAAGAAGAGTGCTTGTGGAAGTTGGAACCACTTGTAAAGAGCACTAATAAGCTCGATGTTGATAATGCCACCGACGATGCAGGCGGCTGGTATATTAATGAGAATTTAGAATTTGAGTACTTCTCTGCGTGTGCATCCGATTCAATACCATCGGATACTAGTACCGACGTAGACGATGACATCTGGTCGGCAATGGATACTTTGACATCATTGCATGTACCAGTAAAATCATCTTTCGGGACATACCAGGATAATGGTGATGCGCAGGAATCTATATTCATGGTTCCGACAAGACAAAAAGGCCAAAAACCAATCCTGTGTGGGCGAATGACGACTGAACCAACGACCCCGCGAAGAATCAGAAAGTGAGGAGGAATCCCCTCAGCTCAGTCATTATGAACCAAAAACGCTCAAAATGATGAAATGCATGGGGTATGACCTAACCAACAGACCCGGGTTGAACTTCGGCAAAGGAAGAAGAACGCTACTTCACTCCTTTGTGCCAAAGGGAAGGCCCCCGATTATTATCATCGGACGCGCAGGGGGTTGGGCTATGTATCAACTCCGGTCCCATCAGCCTCCGATTCTCAAGAATCGTCGAGCAACGATTACTCTTCAGACACATCATCTTGGGAGTCAGATGTCAGTGTCGGCAACATCTTCAAGGAACTTTCAGTGAACATGGTTTCGACAAGCCATCTGGAAGATGGAAATGAAGAAATGATCCAATCTGATACAGATCCTTGGATCAAACATTTAAATGCTCTTTGGGATACCCGCTTTGAACAGCGTGAGCCACCCACAGAAGACAAGGTTGTTCAGATCAACCTAGGAGATGAGGCTAACCCTAAGCCCATCTTCATAAGTGACGGCCTGTCACCTTCAGAGAAGAAGGATCTAATATCTCTTGTACAAGAGTATATAGACGTCTTCGCCTGAAATTATGAGGACATGCTAGGACTTGATCCTCAAGTGGCCATGCACCGCCTCAACATCAATCCGGACGTAAAACCTGTCAAACAACAGCAGCGACGGTTTCGCCCAGAAATAATGGAGGCAATTCAATCAGAAGTCAGAAAGCTCATTGATTCTGGCTTCATCAGAGAAGAACAGCATCCCGACTGGGTGGCCAACATCGTCCCCGTTTCCAAGAAGAACGGGAAGATCAGGATCTGCATCGACTTCCGTGATCTAAACGAGGCATGCCCCAAGGACGAATTCCCATTGCCAATCACAGATGTCATGATTGACAATACTTGTGGATTCGAACGAATGTCCTTCATGGACGGATTCTCAGGATACAACCAAATCAAAATGTATCCTGATGATGAAAAGCACACCTCCTTCAGGACACCCCTAGGAGTGTATTGCTACACCGTCATGCCCTTCGGACTGAAGAATGCAGGGGCAACATATCAAAGGGCCATGAATGCCATTTTCCATCAGCAAATACGCAAAACGGTGGAATGTTATGTTGATGACATCGCGGTAAAAAGCCGCGCTAAAGGCGATCACATAGCAGACCTGAAGGTGGTCTTTGACATCATGCGGGCTCATCAATTGAAGATGAATCCCACAAAGTCCTTCCTGGGGGTAGCCAGTGGCAAATTCCTAGGATTTGTTGTGACTTCCACAGGAATCCATTTGGACCCGGAAAAGATCCGCGCTATCCAGGAGATGCAACCCCCGAAAAGCCTCAAGGAGCTCAGGGGATTACAAGGACGATTGGCGTACATCCGCAGGTTCATCTCAAACCTTTCCGGAAGATGCCAACCCTTCGCTAAGCTGATGAAGAAGGGTGTCTCATTCATTTGGGATGACGCTTGCCAACAAGCGTTCGAGGAAATCAAGCAATACCTCACCCAACCACCAGTCCTTGCAGTCCAGTATCCGGAAAGCCGTTTCTGGTGTACGTCCGAGCAATGGATCATTCTTTGGGAGCTCTACTAGCTCAGAATGACGATCAGGGACGTGAGCAAGCAATCTACTATCTAAGTAGAACAATGATCGGAGCCGAACATCGGTATAACCCGATCGAGAAGGAATGTTTGGCACTGGTGTTCGCTATCCAGAAAATGCGACACTATCTGGTAGGCCAAACTATAAATGTCATATCAAAAGTCAACCCTCTGAGGTTACTTATGACCAAGCCTTCTTCACTAAATGGCCGGCTGGCAAAATGGGCCATGTTGCTATCCCAGTATGATATGCACTTTCTGCCGCAAAAGCTATTAAGGGACAAGCGGTGGCAGACTTCCTAGCTGAACACCCAGATCCGAGGGCAGTCAAACTCTACGAGGATCTCCCAGACGAAGTGGCCGAAGTCTACCTGACTCAGACATCGTTCGAAAGTCAAGTGTGGCAACTCTTCTTTGACGGTGCATCAAGAACAAACCCCAAGGGACACGTAGTGGCGGGGGTAGGAGTAGTACTTGTCTCCCCACAAAATTATGTGATCCCCCGAGCTGTCTCACTGACCGAGCCTTGTTCCAATAATGTGGCGGAATACAACGCTCTTTTGATTGGGATGCAATTCGCCGATGAGATTGGCGTTAAAAATCTCGAGGCATACGGTGACTCTAAACTCATCGTCAGCCAAGTTCGCGGGGAGTACGAAGTCAGACATGAAGACTTGGTACCCTATTACAATGCAACTATCCGAATGGCCGAGGGATTTACAAGCTTCTACATCGACCATGTACCACGCAGGCAAAATGCGCACGCCGATGCACTCGCATCCCTGGCTGCCTCCTTAGCTCTTCCAGCTGGAGCAATGGAGAAGATATTCGTCTACAGCCACGACCTGTATTGCCTGAGAAATGCTCTTGAGGATTATCAGGAGTCAACAGGAGGTCGTCACCGCGAAGAAGCACTTGAAGCGTCAACCGGTCCAGAGCCTAGAGACTGGCGGTTCCCCTACATTGATTTCGTCTTGTATGGCATCCTGCCTGAGGACGCCAAAGAAGCGGCTGCCATTTGAAGGAAAGCCCCCAAATTCTATTATAATGCGATTACGCGAACATTGTATCGTCGATCGCATGACGGGATCTTACTCCGATGCCTCTCACCAAACGAAGCCCAAGAAGTATTGAAAGAGGCCCACGACGGTATGTGTGGAGCCCATCAAACTGGCCCAAAACTAGCACATCGACTCCAAAGATTGGGTTACTATTGGCCTAAGATGATTGCCGATGCCGTCACTTATGCCAAGAGATGTCACGCCTGCCAAGTGCACGGCGATTTCATCCATCAAGCACCAGGGTACCTCCACTCTACGGCCTCTACCTGGCCATTTGAAATGTGGGGCATGGACGTGGTTGGTCCTATCAGTCCACCATCGTCAAAAGGACATCGGTTCATTTTGGCAATAACCGATTACTTCTCCAAATGGGCCGAAGCCATCCCTTTGAAGGAGGTCAAGTCGTCGAACGTGATCAAGTTCGTGAAACATCACGTTATTTACCGTTTCGGCGTACCTCGGCGAATTGTCCATGACAATGGACCCCAGTTCATCAGCCAGGCTTTCCAGAGATTCTGCGCTAAGTTTAGAATCCAGAGTGTGTCCTCAACGGCATACTATCCTGCCGCCAATGGCCTCGCAGAAGCTTTCAACAAGACTATTGGCAAGCTTCTCAAAAAGTTCGTCTCGAAAAGTCAACGAGACTGGGACGACAAGTTGGGTGAATGCTTATGGGCTTACCGCACAACTGTGCGAACCCCGACTAAGGCCACGCCGTTTTCCTTGATATACGGATGTGAAGCCGTGCTTCCCCTAGAGATCCAAATTCCATCTCTACGCGTCGCCTTGACAGCGGAGATGACGACAGAGGAGAAGCATCGACAGCGACTCCAAGAACTGGAGGCCTTAGACGACAAGCGTCTGCAAGCCCAACAGCAAATCGAGCTCTACCAGGCTCGAATCACCAGAGCCTTCAACAAGAAAGTTAAAGTGCGAACTTTCAAGAAAGGCGACCTAGTCTTAGCCGTCAGAAGACCCATGGTAATGACGCACAAGGCAAAAGGAAAATTCCAACCCAAATGGGAAGGACCATTTGTAGTAGAGTCAGTCTACTCAAATGGATCATATCGCCTCATAAACTCGAATGGCGATACACTCATGATGCCTATTAACGGCAGGTTCCTGAAGAAGTACTATCCCTAGATGGTATCCTTCCGCCGATCAAGTTAAAAGTACACCTCTGATCAAAACATCCGACGCCTCCGACGGCTAAGGATAGAGGAAAATGTTGGCTTTTAAGCCCAACATCAGTCTTCGACAACTCATCATGCTGAGGGGAATAGCATGGCAAGCCCAACTCAAACGGTAGTTGGTAAAGGCATATCAAACCCGTTGATAGCTGAGGATTTGCTAAAAATCCTAAGGGACATGTTCCCATTTGATCCGACGCCTCCGACGGCTAAGGATAGAGGAAAATGTTGGTTTCTAAGCCCAACATCAGTCTTCGACAACTCATCATGCTGAGGGGAATAGCATGGCTAGCCCAACTCAAACGGTAGTTGGTAAAGGCACCTCAAATCCGTTGATAGCTGAGGGTTTGCTAAAAATCCTAAGTGGACTTGGCTCCACTCTTTCCACCAAAATCCCCTACCAATTCTCATCCACAGAATGGTAGGTCTACAAAATACACCCATTACTAAGTTAACACTACACCTCTGGTAATGGAAACTTTTTAATATTCCTTGTCGAGTACAAATTTTGCTTGTCAACTCTACACGGAGTACCAAATTTCCAATTTGCCAAGTTAACACTACACCTCTGGCACTTCAAATTTTTACTTGTCAATTCTCACCAATAGAATGACAGGTCCTCAAAATTGCTCTTATCATGAGTCAATCTTTGTCAAGTTAACATCACACCTCTGACAAATTGCTGTTAAAGTTCAACACCACACCTCTAAACAGTAATCAAGTTTCTGCCAGGTTTAATATTACACCTCTGACAGTCACTCTTCTTCAGACTTCCATATCGAAGCTGAAATGGATGATGCTAAGTTAACACCACACCTCTAGCATCCAAGTCATTGCTAAGTTCAACAATACACCTATAGCCATGACTTTCCCTCGGACTTCCTTATCCAAGCCGAGATGACCAATGCTAAGTTCAACATTACACCTCTAGCATTCCCTCATTGTCAAGTTAAACATTACACCTATGACAGTGACACTTCTGAGTTAAGTTAATATCACACCTCTGACTCACATCCTTGTCAAGTTAATATTACACTTCTGACAAGACCACTTCCAACCCGTTAAGTTAATATCACACCTCTGACGGTAACAAACTTTCCTAGATTCCCCACGAGTCTAGTCCCACTTGTTATTCTCTTCAGCAGAATAACAAGTCTACCTAAAAATATTGTTAGGTTAATACTACACCATCAACAGTGTTCCCCTCAAATCCCCAGTTGAGCTCAATCAAGTTAATCCCAAACACTTGATAAAAGTTCACCCTCCCTGGGGGTACCAATTCTACTTGTCGCTTTCTCTTATAAAGTGGCAGGTCCATCAAAAATTATTTCATCTCTGTCAAGTTAATATTACACCTCTGACAATACTGTGAGAGTTCCTGAAATAGGATCTTTCCCTCCAAAGCTTGACTTGTTGAGATTATCATCATAATTTTGACAAAGTCAGAGATTCTTTGCTTCTATGGGTCTAAGACAAAAAGTTCAAGACAATGAAAGAGGCAAAAAGAAAAAGTGTCACTTTTATTTATTTCCAAACATATGAAAGTGATACAAAACGCTCTCTTATATAATAAGATTGAGTGGTACAATTAAGGAGTACAAAGAAGTCCCTCTCTCTCTCAGAGGTTGCACTCACTCCTTAAAGCCGCGTCTGATTCCAAGTGCGCGATGTTTTGTGGCCACAATAGAAGCTGGTTACACCACGATGCATGATGTAAACATCGAAAGCGCCCTAGCTGACTAAGCTAAGAGCAATGGTGTTCTTGAGGTCCGGTGGCAGCAGAAAGTCCTGCAACCCTTCGTTCACGAACATCTCTTCCCCCAGCAGACCATCCAGCAGACATGACGAGTCCTTGATGTGACTTCTGGAGTGGAGAGGAAGAGGATCTTGTCCGCCACCGCAACCGCCGGAACCCTCATCGTCGTCATGCATAGCCTGACCATCTCTTGCCAGCAGGCATGAATGGCGAAGCAGATCAGAAGAGACCTTGGCGAGGGTTGGGTCCTCGTCAGAGATGTAATATACTCTCTTATAGGTGACGAGGACCATAATATACTCTCTTATAGGTGAACATCGAACAAGTTCGCCGGCCAAAGCATCCTTCCAGGGGCCCAGCAAACCAGCAAGTCTACCTGCAAGGAATGAAACAAAAGGAATCAGAACAATCTGCAACTTAGCATGCTTCAACAGAGAAAAACTAAGTCACAAATGCAGACTGCAGACGCGGGAATGATCCACGCAGTCAGCCAAGCAGACGCGGGAATGATCCACGCAGTCAGCCAAGCAGACGCGGGAATGACCCGCGCGGTGAGCCAAACTGCTGCGTCAGCAGAGACAAACGCGAATCAAAACGCGGTCTCATTCCACGCCCAAGTCGAAAGCACAGACGCCTAAAAGGCACAGACGCCGAAAGTTGCCATCTCCTTGTTGAGTGAACAAGAGTTGCAAGACTCGGGTCTGAAACCTTTTTGGGAATTCGTCCAAGGCAGTGGCTATAAAACGCGCTAAGGCAATAGCCATAAAACGCGCCAAGACAGTAGCTTTGAAACGCAAGCTTTGTGAACAAAGCCAGCGCCAAGTGCCAAAGACCCCTGCACTCGCGTCCAGAGAAGTTTAAATCTGTGGCGCAAATTCCAGAAGGAATGCACCAACACAGACTTCGTGAGGGGGTCCAGATAATGGTGATGCCAAGGTGCAGGCCGTGGTAGATTAAAATATCATGGCTAATTGGGACGGCGTACCAACAGAGGCCTCTACCAAGAGTCGGGCTCTCTGCATCCAAACGCGGATGTGCAAGATGATCAGAGAGACACTCTGCCCCGAAGAGACCAAACAGGAGCATACAAGCCCTAGGTCATCTTCATCCACAGAGCCATCCTCATCCATAGAGACAATACTCTGAAGAAGATGAAGGTTCTCAGAGCGCTCGCTCTCAAAAAGAAAACAGTCCAAAGATTGGATTGAAGGAAGAGGGTTAGCCCTATTTATAGGCAGACCCTAATAACTGCTATTAATGGTGCATCAAACGGAACCGTCGCGCACGACTGTCAAAGCCCAATGGAGGACTGACGCGTGGAGCGTCGCTTTGGGTATCGTCGCAGACACCGGTTTCCAACCGCCAGCGCTGGTTTTGCATTAAAGAGCGTTAAAACGCCCAAGTCAAATAAAAAATTGACGCGTGGACAACCGCCTTGGAAAACAACGGATGACCCGGTTTCCCAAACGTCGGTGAAGACTTGGACGTCCAATCGTCAGTGAAGACTTGACGGTCAAAGATCCCACAAAATCTTTAAGTCAGGCTGCATCAAACGCAGACAGCAAAGTCGCGTCCGGCTGCATTAAACGCAGATGGGAAAGCCGCGTCTAAGAATCCGCGTCACCGTTCTCAAATTAAAAGGCATTCACCCGCGCTTTAAAGGAGCGTCTACGTGACTCAAAATCGCGCCCTTTCAGTAAACAATGCTGCGTCCCTCGCGTCTGCCCTATCTGCGTCTTACTCAGCGAGACCAATTCGAGGATCACTCTGTGATTGACGCCGCGTCTCAGCAAAAGGACTTAGTTCTATCTAAGCTCCTATGGAATGGTGACCGCGTCTCACCCTGTGATTGACGCCGCGTCTCAACAAAAGGACTTAGTTCTATCTAAGCTCCTACGGAATGCTGACCGCGTTTCACTCTGTGGATCAGTGCCGCGTCTCATCAGGAAGCCGCGTCTCATTGAAAGAACTTAGTCTCGCCTAAGTTCAATCTTCACAACCAGTGATCAAGAAGTTGGATTCATCCACAGCTAAACAAAGAAGATGGAACAAAAAAATGTCTTTTTATATCAAAAGCGGATACAAACACTCTGATAAACAGAGTGTCCTTTTCTTTACAAAAAAAAAAAGAAAAGAAGGCTAAATGTCCTGGCTCGCCAAGGAACGGATTTGCTCCCTGAGATGATGCATCTTGATCTGACGTGCCTTCTCAGCCTCCATCATGGCTTGGACCCGCAGCTCCTCTTCAGATAGGAAGGGTTTTGCAGCCAGCTGCGCTCGCAGAGATTCCACCCTGGAAGAATGTAGAGACAGACTTTCTTCAGCTCGCGCCTTAGCCGCTGTTGCTCCGCAAGCTCCTCTTTGATGGCAACAAGCTTCTTCTCATTGATCGCAAGCGCAGCTTCTGCCTTGGCAATGGTGTCCCGAGCCTTGGCAATGGTGTCCCGAGCACTGATGATGACGTGCTCCGTGCTCTGCATGACAATCTCGGATTCCCTTGAATCGTCAGTTAGTTTCTGACATTCAGCCTGGGAACATTCGAGGCTGCGGATCTCTGCATTTATTTGTGCCTCTGCCTCCTGTCGCTCTCGTTCTTGAGCAGCTAAGAGCCGGGCTAGAGTGGCCTGGGCCTCACTAGAAGAGCTGGCATTTTCCAAAGACTTCAGCTCGTGCAGGTCGTCTCCCAGTTGCTCCACCACCCGCAGACACGCCTGGGCAAGTGAGGGGCCTCCGGTTAATTTGACGTTCTCGGCCAGATTTCTGAGAAGCGTCCGGGCAAAATTGAAGGAGCTGCTTCCACGTAGATGAGATCAATACATGATCCCATCGAAGCAAAGAATTGTTGCACCATCTGTCGTGCCAGTTCCCCCATATTGTCACCACCCTGGGAAGCTTCCCAATCCCTTTTCTGTCACGGTGCAAGCCGGCTCTTTTGCGCAATAGTCGTGCTGACCGTCGATACGTCAAGAGCGAGACTAGCCACTGGCGCTTCCGGAGGTGTTGTCTCTGCAGGAACCTCCACAGCTAATGATGGCGCAACCTCTTCAGAAGCTTCAGCCGAGACCTGAGATGCGTGGCCTTCTGGAAAGGTACCGACCGTCGGACTCTCCATTTGAGCCCCCTCAGTTCTCTCTGCAAATGACCGCAACATTAGCCACAAAGGTGAAAAGCGAAACATTCAAAATATCAGAACTTCCTTACCATCTGGGAGGTCCAGAGACGCCGAATCCTTGGGCAAGTCCTGCGGAGTGGAAGTCTCCCTAGCTCAATGGTAACCCCTTCATCCTGCAGAGTGGGTTCTTCCCCGGCCTTAGGGGTTGCCTCCTCTTCCGGCAAAGGAGAAGCCTCCCCGGCATCAGTAGTTGCCCCCGCTGGAGTTATCTCGGTAACTAAAGCCGTAACCCCTTCTGGCTGGGTCAACTCTTGTACCATCTCCTCGATCTGCGAGGAGGATGCGGCTTCGACGTTCTCAGCCAATCCTGCAACATAAAAGGGAGAATGTTAAGGTCTCTTCTTCAAAATTAAAAGGGAAAGCAGGTCAAAAGGTGAAAAGAGTACCTCCCACGGGAATAATCGTCAGCTGTGATACCATTGACGGCTCACCCCCATATAGCTCTTCCTCTGAAATATGGGAGAACTTACTCGGATCAGGAAAAGTGGGTTCATCACCGTAATCAACATCGTCTTCAAACTCGCTTTCCCCTGAGAGTGAGGAAGACGATAGCGCCTCGCGCGAAACCCCTGCAGGTGGAGCCTTGTCCCCAACTACCCCAGTGGTAGGGCTGGGGTCAGCCATCCGAGGACTGGAAATGAAGACAGACGGAGACCCGGGCTGTTGAGCTGAGGAAGACTCGGGCTGAGCCGACACCCTCGGAATATTGACATCTCCTCCGCTCATTATATCAACCTCTAGCTGCTCATCCTCGTCAGTGGCGGCGGATCGATCAACGAGCTCCCCTTCCTCCGCAGACCCGTGGCCTCTGCTAAGCGACCTAGGGGGACGGACTAAAGGAATGTCCTCTTCAGCTATGTCTTCCTCCCTCAGTGCCTCAACGACAGCAGGGATCTCTTCAGATCTAGAGACTTTGGTTGTCAAGTCCCTTCGAACCTTCTTCGGAGCGGGTTCAGCAGTGGGAGTAGAGCCTTGACGATGCTTGCTCACCGCCTGTCGAGACTTAGTTGCTGGCGGCTCTGCCCTAGTCGCTTGTGGCTCCGCCCTTGGTGGTCGTGGCTCCATGGCTCGTGGCTCCCTTCTCATTCTTCGCCCGACCTCCTTTTGGGCCTTCAGGTACTGTTCTACGAGCTTCGTCGGCTTACTAGAATCCGTCCTTGCCTCGAGACTTGCATTGATGCTCTCGATGCATGAAGACGCCGGAAAAAAGTCTGGTGTTTGGATGGCCTGGGAGTACCAAGTGCAGAAGCTGAAGCTCGTACGACACTTGGGCCCTTCGAGAGGTAGACGGAAAGTTACTCCCGTCCCTCCAGCCACACTATAGTACCAGGCCCGAGCACCCTCGAACAGGTTCCCTTCGAAGGCGAGTCGAGCATTGGGGTTCCCGACATAGAGCTGATCATAGCCGAACTGTCGAGCGAAGCGATTCGGCATGTACGGCTCAATGGTGCATGATGTCCCTTGTCGGAAAAGCACATATCCGGGCCGGATATTGAGCAACCACCAGAAGGCTCCCGCGGATAACCTCGTGAAGTCATCTGGGCCAACAGAATCAACAAGTAGATCCCCGGGAGATGCACCAGGGATCTGGGGGAGGCAGCGATTGAGCTGGTAGTTCGCAGGGTCGGAAAGGCACTTCCGGACGTAATATATATAAGGATCACGCCATTTCGAACCCTCCAATCGCTGTACAAAAGGGACAGAACTCTCCCTCCAACGCACCGCCGTCATCAAGGAAGGGCAATGCATCACGTACCAAGCCATGAGGTACGTGTAAGGCAGCTCGACACGAGGGTTGGGACGCTTCACCGTCGGACTCCCCTCTGAGTCAACATACGGCTTTCCCTCGGAGTCTGCAGTTTTCGGTGGCTCGCAGAAACTCTTAGTGAGCGCCCGCAGCCCGCTCTGAATACCAGCCGCCACGGCCGGGAGAAGGGCTATGGGGTTGCCATGAGCCAGGAGCACCGCCGGGTACACCACGTCAGCAACAATGACTTCATGTGGCAGCGTGGGCACCACACAGCGCTTCAGCCACAGCATCAGAAAGCCCGCCAACAGCGCCCGATCGGAGATAGGGGTCCGGGCTTGATGGTGAAAGCTCTCAAAAACCAAGTCAGGGTCGAAACCATCCTCATTCGACTCCGTGGTGTAGAAACTGTCAGGAGCCTGGTCGATCCTGTCTTCAATCTCCCTGTCGGAGCTGGGAGCCAATCGGGTTATCAGATGGTCTTTGGTGTTGACGTTGTTGAACAAGTAACTGGCCCAAGACAGTTGCTTGACTCCCTGCGACCGCCATTTGGTTATTTGGCCGCAAATGTGGAAGTGACATAGCACTTCCCAGTAGGTCTCATATATGAGGGGAAACTCCTCCTTCAAATAGTGAAGCTCCACCGTGGTCGGGACATATTCCTCATAGGGAATGTCCCCTGTCGACAGCCCCGAGACCTCATGCAGCTCGTGCAGAGCAAGGCCCATCTCCCCGACCGGAGTGAAGAACGTCCCCGTCAAAGAATTATAACGCTCTAGAATCCCGAAGAAGTTCTGAGAGCTTTGAGGGATCCCCCACTGCACGGCTCTGACCGCTGGGTACAATCCCACACGCTTTAGCAGATCCCCGAGCTCGGTGAGGACAAAGCCGACCATCCTGCCCCACCAATAGTTTTCCGTGGAACGGACCCACCCCGGTGCACGGAACCCAACGGGATAATCACCCTCCGCTTCCATGAATGAGTTGAGGAAGGTAGTACCAAGTTGTGGTATCTCCCAGCCGGAACATCAGACTTGCGCGACCCAGGGAAAAGGCCGATAACTGACCTGTCATGGCTATCATGACGGTACACTTTGTGGGAGCCCAAATCACCGAGAGTAATCTCAGGGACATATCGAGAGAGGTCCCATTCCATCTTCCGAGGGACGGACATGTGCTGGAAGTAGGACAGCGGGAACATCCTCTCCATATTCGGAAGAAAGAATCTTCCACCCCTTATTTGACGGAGCCATTTGTAAGTCCCGTCATATACGCGATAACCGCCATCGTGGATACGATCTCCGAAGAAGAAGGCAGGCTTCTCCAGTTTGATGCCAGCATCCGTTGCAAATGCTGCATCAGTCATAAGTACCCGAAGAGTCCTCATGTCAACATTTGAGAGCCTCTCCCCACGAGCCTGCGACTTGTCAGCTGTCACAGGAACAGTCCTTTGTAACACAAAGGTCAAGTCCCGGTCAGCACCCCCTACATGTCCAAAGTGGCGCTTCTTGGCGAGTGAAGTAGCAGGGCGTGGCGCTGCAAAAAGAAAAGGACACTTAGTTAGATACTCTATCAAAAGTAAGGAAAAAATGCTAAGTGTTCATAATCCGAACGCAGAAGAGACACTGGACGCAGGAATTATCAAATCCGCGTCCAGACCTTCGCATCCACGCAGAAGAGGCACTGGACGCAGGAATTATCAAATCCGCGTCCAGACCTACGGGATCGGCGTCTCCACAACATTCTCCTTGATGTCACTTCTGAGGTGCGAAAAGAAGGGAGTTATCCACCTTAACCCTTCCACCACCATAATCGCCAGAAGTTAAGGAGGGTAACTCCCTCCTTTCACATCCCCAGATGTCAAAGTGCTTGGACTAGGGTGCCAGATTCATCAAAATCAACAGCTGATGAAACAGAACGCAAGGATCAAATCCGCGTTCTGTAAACTAAGTCCGCGTCTGAACCCTTCACAATTAGAAAATATTCTAAGTGAAGAATCTGAAGCGCAGGACCCAATGGCGCGAGGGTCCAAACCCGCGTCATGGTTATCAACCCAAAGACTGCGTCTGGGAATCAAACACGATTTAAATTCGTGTGTTAAGGGTTCTTAAAGGTTCTTGGAACTTCCTTTAATGGCGGCCTAAAAGGCATTTACCTTGGAGACCTGGGAGAACAACATCCTGCGCAGAGGAGGAGCTGCCCCTCCGGGCCTCGGCGACGGTCGCCTTTGAAGAAGAAGCAATCGGCTTGGTCTTAGGAGCCATGGCTAATTCGATCCAAGGTTCAAGAAGATGAACTGAAGAGGAAGTTCTCTTTCTTAATCTTATCAACGAGTGCGTTCGGAGAAGAAGAGGAATCCTCCCAACTGTGGCCTTTTATAGGCACAAGGATTCGCGAAGATACGCGGCGTATGGCTCGATGAATTCCGCGGCGAATCTCTGTTCGACGCGTGGAACAAAATCACTTTAACGCACAGAGAAGATCATGCGCCACAACTCTACACGAACCGTCGCTCGACACGTGGCACGGATCATTTAATGCGCCAGGAAATCCGCGCGCCAAAAGGCGAAATCCCTTCGGTTCCCCAGGCCAACTGGCAGAGCAATCATGACGTGGCACGCACCCGACGGCCATGTCTCTTCGATGGCTATGCCCCGTCAGCATCGCCATAAATGCGCCCAGACAATCGCGTCTATATTCAAAAGATGCGTCTCTCCGGAGTCCGCGTCTTCAGCTGAACATCGCGTCTACCTTATGAAGATCAGTCGCGTCTCCATTGCCAAAGGACGCACGTTACAGAAATCGCGCCTTTACAGCAGTACCATCTCTGCTTTTTGAAAAAGAACCTGCGTTTGGCCTCCTGCTTCTGCAAAATCAGTTCAACAGTACACTGACGCAAGCAGACGACCAACCACTCCTGGCTTAAAGCGCGCCAGTGACAGACTAAAAGCAATCGGGGAGGTTTAGACTGTGCATCTAGACACTCAACATGATCAACTCTGGGGCTTCAAAGAGTTCAATAGTACACTCACGAAGACCAATTCCAGATAAGATTAAACCCGGAGCATCAACAGTCTAGTCATGAAGGCGAACTCAGCTAGAGTCCAAAGTATTTCGAAATCCGTCCCAGTTAACTGCGGAATGTCGAAAACTTTGGAGGGGGTTCTGTAGGCTGTCTAAAAATCACAAAGACAAGCCACCAAAACGCAGAGATTCAAGATCAAGGCGCGTTGGCTCAACGCCCGCGTTTCCGCATCAAGGCGCGTTGGCTCAACGCCCGCGTCTCCGCATCAAGGCGCGTTGGCTCAACGCCGCGTCTCCGCATCAAGGCGCGTTGGCTCAACGCCCGCGTCTTAGCATCAAGGCGCGTTGGCTCAACGCCCGCGTCTCCGCATCAAGGCGCGTTGGCTCAACGCCCGCGTCTCCGCATCAAGGCGCGTTGGCTCAACGTCCGCGTCTTAGCATCAAGGCGCGTTGGCTCAACGCTCGCGTCTCCACATCAAGGCGCGTTGGCTCAACGCCCGCGTCTCAGCAACAAGGTGCCCCCACCTTGGTTGTAACCACCCCGATTATGGCGCCATCCACCGCCCATGTAGCGGGGAAGTTGGCCCTCATCGTGGAGCACTTTTAGGGGGCACGATCACCCCCTAAAAACCCTATAAATAGTCCCGTCACTATTGAAGAGGGGAGGGATTTTTGGAGAAGAAAAAAAAAAAGAGAGATCATCGACAGAGAGAGAGCTCGACTCTTCAAGCCAGCTTGCTGCGTACAAGTTGCTCTTCGCCTACCTTATCTTTTAGAGTTTTGGTGGACGGGGCTGAGTTACTCCTTCTACCTGCCAAGGAGAAGATCCCTCGACGGTATTGACGGTCATCTGGTCAACGGAGAACAAGATTCACTCTCCACCGTCACACGAAGAACCCAGCACTAAACAAAGGGGGAATTCAAGATTCAATATTCTCCCTCCCTTGTAACCGGAAGATTAGCCTGTTGTAACCTTTTCATCTGATTCAAGGAAAAGTTGCTCCAGTCCGCTCATCGACAGTTTTCCGCGTCCAACAATATCATGAACAGTAAACAGTAACAAGTACGTCTACACAATAGTATACATGTATCAGGCAAGTCATGTTCTTTAGACAATAGTAGCAATCAGTACCACCTGCTATTTTAATCAATCTCTTCCAGTGTCCCATACCACTGGCAGTTCATACTGGAGCCCGCACTCCAGTCGAACCCATCCGGACATGGCCTACGGGTACCATTATCCAAACGAGAGAGTGACCAAATAACAAGTGTTCCCGACGTCACTATTGTGTATACTGTTTTCTTATGTTAATTGGAAACTCATGGTCGAGGAGCTCTTATCGGGTGGGTATCCCGTGCATACCCGGGACAACAGCCTTAAACAGACCCCTGGCTGCTGAGACCAGGGCCAGCCCGCTAAGGCTGTAACATGTAACGGGAATCTCAATGAGCTAAAACATAACGGGAAACGGGATGCTCATGAGTAACAGACGGTAGCCAGCACTACCCCGTCCCCTGCAGTGGGACAAACAATGGATCCAGACATCCACCCGATATGATCTAATCAACCGTCAAGTCTCCCCATACCCAAGTTAGCTTTATGATCTGATATGTCAAATATACACTGTAACAAGAACGCATACAGTACATGATACGGGTAACATGATAACTGGAGTAGAGCTCTGTTGATAGCATAGAACAATATAACGGGAAACGGGAACAATATAACGGAACAATATCACAATCGATGTGGGATTCCACATATCGCATATTAACAGCTCTCATGTCCAGTAACGGATGATCCATATCAGTAACAGGAAACAATCATATAACATGAATACATGAATACGGTAACATGGCACAATAAGACATGTAATATGAACGGGGATCATATGACAAGAAGAAAGAAACCTTACATGCATGTGTAACAGTGATATGCCGAGAATCCATATAACGATGATAACAACCAAGAATATGACATGCGGTAGTCCGTGCATTGGTATATCTGTGTACTAATGAAACATCTATGTGTAGCAATAATCCGTGTAATATCTCTATGATAGTACATGTAATAACAGTGATCAGTGTATCATATAATACCATGTCCAGTGTCCGTGTAATGATGATCCCGGTGCATGCAATACCGGTGTCCTGCAGTCATATCTCGTGACAGTGTAGTGTGATCTGATACTGTGGCTCAGTATCTATGTGACGATAGTTATCTAACGTGATACAAGACATGAACATGAAATAATAGTGTCCAAACATATGGTGAACTAGTGGTCGAGTGTCAGTGGCTGTGCCGGTATGATGACCGTGTCCGAGTTGTCTCTGCCAGTATTTATTGGTATTATAATACCTCCTTATCTGCATTCTAAATCAGGAAATACCTATCAATATTCTAGGTTATTCATATTACAATGCATGTCTAATCATTACCAGTTAATAATTAATAGTTACCGTATTTTATCCATAATCATGATTTGTCACAGAAAGCAATCAATTCATATCCCTAAACATGATAAAAGATAATTTATAAAATAAAAACACTCACAAACTAGCCACGGAAAGGTAGATCTCTTTCCCACGATCGCAACGGATCCAGAATCGTCCAAATCGGAGTCCGGATGCTCTCGTTATCGCCCGAATACTAAAAATAAGCAAAAGGGTTAACAATGTAAATAAAAACATTTCAAACGCAAATACTGAAAATTCCCAGGGGGGTTTTCTGTAAAATTACCTTTATTGGGTCTGGATGCGGGTTTGGCTTATAACGGGTGGGGTCCAGATCCACAACACATACCCGTTAACTTAAGTCAAATGGGTACGGTTATCGGGTTTAACCCTTAACCCATTAGTGGGTTAATGGGTTTGGGTTTTACCCAAACCCATCCAAGAGATAAACAACAGCAGCAGCAGCAGCAGCTGCTGCTGCTGCTGCGCGGCCGACCGGCCAGCCCAGCTGGCCGGCGGCGCCGGCCGGCCGCCGGCGGCGGTCAGCACAAGAGAGAGAGGGAGAGAAAGAGAAAGAGGGAAAGAAAAAAATGGAAAAGAAAAAGAAGAAAAGGAAGAAACTGAAGAAGAAGGAGAAGGAGAAAAGAGAAAGGAAAAGAGAGGGTGGCCGGCTTGGGGGGGCGCCAGCGGGGGTCGCGTTTGGTGGCGGCGACGGCCTGCGGCCTGGCCGGCGGCGCGGGCAAAGATCGGGCCTCCCCCCTCGTTTGGGTCTGCACAGCACAGAGAGAGTGAGAGAGAGTGGGGAAAAGAGGGGAGAGAAGAGAGAGAGGAGAGAGAGAAAACTTGGAGAGAGAGAGAGAGAGAGATAGAAATTGTTGTTGGAATTGAAGAATATGAATGCGAATCTTTGAGTTGAATTATGGCGAGATCCGTTGATCGAATCAATTGGATGATGGTTGGAGTGTGTTCTCCTTCCATTGGGGATGAACGTGGTATATTCACATGTTCAATTCCGACTTCGAATGAATGAGATATTCAAGTCTAAAGATTGCCTAATTCAAAGTCTAAATGAGACTAAACTGTTGGAATGCCAATAGTTACGACTGTTGGACTGCCAACAGTTGTGACTGTTGGGTGCGTCAGTTGGGCAGCCAACAGTTGTGACTGTTGGGTCGAAAGGTTACAACCTTTCGTTGGGTTCAGACCCGTTGGCCCCTCCTAGAGCGCTATAAATAGTGCTCCGGATTCTCAATTGGAAAACACACCAACAACAACACCAATCTTCTCTCTCTCTCTGAATTCTGAATTGCAAATTAAGTTTTGCATTCTGAATTGCAAAGTAGAGTTCTGAAGTGAAGTGACTTCCAAAAGGGAGTTCTGGAGTGACTTCCAAACGGGAAGTGGGAAATCCGTAACTCGGTTTCCGAAGCGACTTCCAACGGAGATTCTGCAAAATTGTTCTGAAAGAGGAATCAGAAAATTCAACATATTCTTTTATAAGAATTGTTGTCTGAATCTGGTACTTCTGAAGAAAGATATTCTTCTACCTTCCATCGTCCTCAACAGTGGGTGCTCCTCCAGAAGAGTAAGACAAATATTCATTTGAAATTTGTCATTATACCGCTGCTTTGCTAATCCTGTGTAGGTACTGTTGACTGCGGTTCGACCGTACGGTGATTGGTAGTGCTATTCAAATACCGTGAAGAAGTGTTGTATCTTGGGAGACCAGCGTCCATTATCCCGTTAGCACCGGTGCGGGGGACGTAATTGTCTTAAGGAGATTCGCTCTAAGCGTACCTCACTTCAAATACTGTATAAGTGGATTAAGTCCTTTATACAGGGGATATACTTTACAGTATATCGAGATTGACTTAGATTCAGTCTAAGTGATACTGTATAAGTGGATTAAGTCTTTATACAGGGGATATACTTTACAGTATATCGAGACTGACTTGGATTCAGTCTAATTGGTGCTTAAATCAAGGAAGGAAATTGAAAGGTGGTTCTTAAATTAAGGAACGTTCTATTGAACGGAAAACCTCCCACCTGATATTTGCCGACCTGGCCAATTAGATTGTTGATATCTCAGTGATCTTGATTAGTTGTCAGATTGATTCTTGTAAGCAGAATATCCAACAATCTTAAGACAATTAATGTTTCTCACTTCTGTTCTGCTTGAACTTGCAGAAAAAATGTCTGAGACAAATCAAGATACCTCCAGCAAGGCAACAAACATACCGCTCCAAGGTTTGATGCCAACTCCACTTCCTAACCCGAAGCCGGAGAAGCCAGGAAAGTTTGATGGCACAGAGTTCAAGAGGTGGCAACAGAAGATGCTCTTCTACTTGACCACTCTACATCTGGCCAAATTCCTGCAGGAGGATCCACCAGAACCCGGAACTGATCGGGATTCAGTCCTTGCATTCGATGCTTGGACACAAGGTGACTTCCTTTGCCGAAATTATGTTCTTAATGGACTGGATGACTCTCTTTACAATGTCTACAGTCCGATTACTACGGCAAAGAAGTTATGGGCCAGTCTTGACAAGAAGTACAAGACTGAAGATGCTGGTACCAAGAAGTTCGTCGTTGGACGATTTCTGGAGTACAAAATGGTGGATACCAAGACTGTCATCAGTCAGGTGCAAGAGTTCCAACTTATCTTGCACGAAATAGAGGCCGAAGGTATGATTCTTCCTGAAACTTTTCAGGTTGCAACAATCGTGGAGAAGCTCCCCCCTGCGTGGAGAGACTTCAAGAACTACCTGAAGCACAAGAGAAAGGAGCTAAAGTTGGAGGATCTCATTGTGAGGCTTCGTATAGAGGAGGACAACCGCAAGTCCGAGAAAAGGAGCAGCAAGAACTCCTACGAAGCAAAAGCAAATGTGATCGAGGACTCAAAGGGGAAAGCGTCTACTTCCAAAAGCTTGAAGAGGAAGAAGCCTTCCCAGGGGTACAAAGGCAAGGCTCAAGACGGCAGAACCATGCGCTTCAAGGGGACCTGTTACATCTGCAACAAAGAAGGTCACAAAGCAAATGAATGCCGCAGCCGTCTAAAGAAGAACAAGAAAAGCCACCCATAGGCCAACATGACCAACCATGAATCACCAAGTCTTTCAGCTGTGGTGTCAGAAGTAAATCTGACAACCAATAACAAAGATTGGTGGGTAGACACGGGAGCTACTAGGCACATCTGCTCGGAGAAATTGTTATTCTCAGAATATCAAAGGCTAGAGCAAGATGAGCAATTATTCATGAGTAATTCAGCTTCCTCAAAGGTTGAAGGAAAGGGCAAGGTCATCCTGAAGTGGACATCGGGCAAAGAGCTTACTCTTAACGATGTCCTTCATGTTCCAGACATCCGCAAGAATCTGATCTCCGGATCAATACTTAGTAAGAAAGGATTTAGAATTGTATTTGAATCCGACAAATTTGTACTTACTAAGGGAGGGATGTATGTGGGAAAGGCTATCTTGTTGATGGACTTTTTAAGGCCAATGTTGCAGTGGTTGATAAAAAGTCCGTGTATTTGTACCCAAATCTAATCAATAAAAGAAATTCTTCTGTTTATTTGCTTGAGTCTCCTAATTTGTGGCATGCTAGATTAGGGCATGTAAATTACAAGTCTTTAAAGAACTTGTCTAATCTGGGATATATTCCTAAACTCAACTTGGAAGAAATTCGCAAGTGTGAGGTTTGTGTTGAGGCCAAGTTGGCTAAAAATTCATTTCACTCAATAGATCGAAATACAGAACCTTTAGGGTTAATCCATAGCGATCTATGTGACTTGAAGTTTATGCCAACTAGAGGCGGTAAAAAGTATTTCATTACTTTTATCGATGACTGTACAAGATACTGTTATGTGTATCTTTTGAACAGTAAGGATGAGGCAATAAATATGTTTACAACATATAAAGCCGAAGTTGAGAATCAACTCAACAAGAAAATCAAGATTCTAAAATCCGATAGAGGCGGAGAATATGAATCAAATGATTTTAGTGAGTTATGTGCTAGTTTTGGTATAATACATCAAACTACAGCACCATACACTTCTCAGCAGAATGGAATTGCTGAACGGAAGAACAGAACTTTGAAGGAGATGGTTAATTCCATGCTCGTAAGTTCTGGAGCTCCGCAGAACTTGTGGGGGGAAGCTCTATTAACTGCAAATCATATTCTAAATAGAGTACCCCACAAGAAACTTGGTCTTATACCATTCGAGTTATGGCATGGAAGGACACCTTCCTACCATTACCTCAAAATGTGGGGGTGCCTTGCAAAGGTGCTAGCACCATTACCTAAAAAGACTAAGTTGGGAGCAAAAACTATAGACTGCGTATTCATAGGCTATGCCTTGAATAGTAGTGCCTATAGGTTTCTGGTTCATAAATCAGAAATACCTGATATTCATGTAAACATGATTATCGAATCTCGAGATGCTGTGTTTTTTGAAGATATCTTTCCATACAAACGGGAAGCAGATAAGACTTCTGGGAAAAGAACACACGAGATGGCGTTCAGGGACGAAAGCCCCGAGGAACCAATTGTAAATGCGGAAATTGAACCAAGAAGAAGTCAGAGATCTAAAATCTCAAAATCTTTTGGTCCAGATTTCATAGCATACGCTATTGAGAGCGAGCCTCAAACATTTAAAGAGGCTATGTCAAACCCAGAAGCACAAATGTGGAAAGAAGCTATAAATAGCGAAATAGAATCCATACTAAGTAATCATACTTGAGAATTGGTAAACTTGCCTCCTGGAAGTAAACCAATTGGGTGTAAGTGAATTTTCAAACGAAAATTAAAACCCGATGGATCTATCGATAAGTACAAGGCTAGATTAGTAGCCAAGGGTTATCGACAAATAGAAGGACTTGACTACTTCGATACTTATTCACCAGTAACAAGAATAACGTCCATTCGGATGTTAATTGCAATTGCAGTATTGGCACAACTTAGATATCCATCAAATGGATGTCAAGACTGCATTCTTAAATGGTGAATAAGTGAAGAGCTATATATGGAGCAACCTGAAGGATTTAAAGTCAAGGGCCAAGAACACAAGGTGTGTAAATTGGTAAAATCCTATATACGGTTTAAAGCAGGCTCCAAAACAATGGCATGAGAAATTTGATAGTGTCATGATCAAAGATGGATTCACTATCAATGAATGCGATAAGTGTGTTTACACGAAAACAGTTGGAGATGCATGTATCATTGTTTGTCTTATGTAGACGACATGTTGATACTTGGGACTAATATTGAGATTATTAAGTCCACTAAAAGAATGTTATCCAGCTGTTTTGATATGAAGGATCTGGGGGTTGCTGATGTAATTTTAGGAATTAAAATTAGTAGAACACCAGATGGAATCAGTCTATCTCAATCTCACCACGTGGATAAGATGATAGAAAGATTCAAGGATCATGGGATAAAAGAGAATACAAATCCTTTTCTCCCACACGTCCACCTTCATAAGAATACAGGAACTGGAATACGCTAGTTGGAGTATTCTCAGATTATCGGAAGTCTAATATATTTAATGAATTGCACTAGACCCGATATTGCTTACGCTGTAAGCAAGTTAAGTAGATACACTAGCAATCCTAGTGATCTACACTGGACCGCTCTACTACGAGTATTGGGTTACGTATCACATACCAAGGAATATGCCTTGAGATATGGACAGTATCCTCCTGTACTGGAAGGATACAGTGATGCTAATTGGATTGCAGATTCTGAGGAATCAAAATCAACTAGCGGATACGTATTTACTCTAGCAGGAGCAGCGGTATCATGAAAATCTTCTAAGCAAACATGTATTGCCCGTTCCACTATGGAATCGGAATTCATAGCCTTAGATAAGGCTGGAGAAGAAGCAGAATGGCTTCGACAATTCTTAGAAGATATACCGTTATGGCAAAAGCCAGTGCCCGCTATATGTATACACTGCGATAATCAAGCAGCTATATTTAGGGCACAAAATGTTTTATACAAACGGTAAGTCTAGACATATTCGTCGTAGACATAATACCGTGAAGCAGTTGCTCTCAAATGGAATTATCTCTATTGACTTTGTATCGTCAAAGGATAATTTAGCGGATCCGCTTACTAAAGGTTTAAGTGGAGAGCGTATAAACTGCGCATCGAGGGGAATGGGTCTAAAAGCCTAACCTTACCGAGTCAGCTTAATGGAAACCTCACTTAGCGACTGGAGATCCCACAGACTAAGTTCAAGAGGAAAAACTAGTTATGATTGATTCAGCAAGTAAGCACATGGGAGCTTGACTCCAATCCATTCCTAAGGTGCACATAAGTGCTTTTCTACAAGTGGATTAAGGATAAGCTTAAATGCTTTTAATGATGCCTATATCTTGTTACTAAACAAGTGGAGTAGAGAGCTACTCTTAATAGGTCCATCACCTATGTGAGTAGAGAGTTGGGTCGGCTCTTTGGGAATTTCTATGGAGGCTGTTATTCCTAAAGATACTCTCTGAAACCAAGAATGTCCAGGGTCAAAACGGACACAACGAGAACCAAAGTGATTTGGAAAGTTACTGTGTGAAGCTTGTTGACTTGGCTTACACTAACGGCTAACAGTTCAAGAGCTAGTTCACTGATTAGCCAGTAAGTCCGATAAAGCTTTCGCTATGGAAGGTTCAAGACCTAGTTCACCTATCCTTATGCAGTTTCTTTTCTCAAGTACCTTTCACAATAGAGTCAGTCTCTTTGTGTGTCATTTCCTTGAATTCTCCATTCATTGTGGGGGATTGTTGGAATTGAAGAATATGAATGCGAATCTTTGAGTTGAATTATGGCGAGATCCGTTGATCGAATCAATTGGATGATGGTTGGAGTGTGTTCTCCTTCCATTGGGATGAACGTGGTATATTCACATGTTCAATTCCGACTTCGAATGAATGAGATATTCAAGTCTAAAGATTGCCTAATTCAAAGTCTAAATGAGACTAAACTGTTGGAATGCCAACAGTTACGACTGTTGGACTGCCAACAGTTGTGACTGTTGGGTGCGTCAGTTGGGCAGCCAACAGTTGTGACTGTTGGGTCGAAAGGTTGCAACCTTTCGTTGGGTTCAGACCGTTGGCCCCTCCTAGAGCGCTATAAATAGTGCTCCGGATTCTCAATTGGAAACACACCAACAACAACACCAATCTTCTCTTCTCTCTCTGAATTCTGAATTGCAAATTAAGTTTTGCATTCTGAATTGCAAAGTAGAGTTCTGAAGTGAAGTGACTTCCAAAAGGGAGTTCTGGAGTGACTTCCAAACGGGAAGTGGGAAATCCGTAACTCGGTTTCCGAAGCGACTTCCAACGGAGATTCTGCAAAATTGTTCTGAAAGAGGAATCAGAAAATTCAACATATTCTTTTATAAGAATTGTTGTCTGAATCTGGTACTTCTGAAGAAAGATATTCTTCTACCTTCCATCGTCCTCAACAGTGGGTGCTCCTCCAGAAGAGTAAGACAAATATTCATTTGAAATTTGTCATTATACCGCTGCTTTGCTAATCCTGTGTAGGTACTGGTTGACTGCGGTTCGACCGTACGGTGATTTGGTAGTGCTATTCAAATACCGTGAAGAAGTGTTGTATCTTGGGAGACCAGCGTCCATTATCCCGTTAGCACCGGTGCGGGGGACGTAATTGTCTTAAGGAGATTCGCTCTAAGCGTACCTCACTTCAAATACTGTATAAGTGGATTAAGTCCTTTATACAGGGGATATACTTTACAGTATATCGAGATTGACTTAGATTCAGTCTAAGTGATACTGTATAAGTGGATTAAGTCCTTTATACAGGGGATATACTTTACAGTATATCGAGACTGACTTGGATTCAGTCTAATTGGTGCTTAAACCAAGGAAGGAAATTGAAAGGTGGTCTTAAATTAAGGAACGTTCTATTGAACGGAAAACCTCCCACCTGATATTTGCCGACCTGGCCAATTAGATTGTTGATATCTCAGTGATCTTGATTAGTTGTCAGATTGATTCTTGTTAAGCAGAATATCCAACAATTGTGTGAATGACAGAGGGGGAGAGAGAGGGAGATTTTTAAATTAGGGGGAGAGAGAAGAGGCGGTGGGAAATGTCGGTGGGGGCTGGCTTGGGGAAGAAGAAAGGGAAAAGAAAAGAAAAAGAAAAAGAAAGATTAAAGAAATAATAATATTTTATTATTATTTTCTTGGCCCAATTTTTGACCAGTTCTGAACGGTGTCCAAAAATTACAGAAAATAGAGAATATTAGCCTGAGGTGTAATGTGAAAACGGTTTGAAGAAATTCAATCCGGTTTACAAATTAAAAATCCTGGAAGATGTCGCCGGTACGGGGCGACACCGGTTTGGCCGGATTTTCGATAAATTCAGAAAAATCCCAAAAATACCCTAATATCGGTCATATGATTCTAAGATATAAGGTGAAAGAGGATTCTCAAAATACAATTCCGTTTGTGCAATAAAAATCGTAAAGTAGATTATCGGTAGCGGTCGACACCGACTACAGAGATTTTTCAAAATAATCCAGAAAAATTTCAGAAAAGTCTGAAAAATCTAAAATATTAGAAAATGATTTTTAAAACTGAAATCAGCTCAATCGGACTACCATGGAGGTCAAATCAATTTTTGTACGTCGTATCGCGTACCGATACTGTGATACGTACACCGGGGATCAGGGGGTTACAATTGCATCCTTCATTTTGTCATATCATATTTGCTTGTGTTGTCCTTACATTGATTCATATTGCTTATTCATTATATGCTTGGATTGTTTGTGTATGCCTCACTTGTACTTAACCACGAGAGCTTCATATAGCACCTCAACCCTTATCTAGGGGAATCAAGAGGAGTTAGTCCAGAATCCTTCACGGGAAATTCGGCTACACTCGTTGGTTGTATCAAGTGTGTTGCAAATTAGTTTTTAGCTTCCGCATTTAGTTTCTAGATTAGCCATATCACCTATTCACCCCCTCTAGGTGATTTCAAATAAAATCTGCCTCAGTGATGGGTAAGCCAAACGTTAGGGCAACATCCTCTATTATTAACTCAATTTGTTTGCCCCAATTAGAAAGGTCTTTGATTTCCTATCATACTGGTATATATTTTCAGTACATTTATGTTTGATTTCAGACCTTTGTCGGCACCAAAGTTCTCGTTGTAGAAGACCATAATAATTGCATCAAACGGGGTCTCCTTCATCGCATTGACAAAATCTGCTTGAATGTGCTGTTTGAATTTTCTAATGAATTCGCACATAAGTTTTAAGCTCGATCTCATAGGACGAACCTTCAGCTCTTACTTACCTATAGATGCAGAAACATTAACAACATAAGTACAAAATTTAAAAATAAAATCACGGTCGCAGTAATTTTAAATAAATTTGGAAAAGATATAGGACTGCGACCTTGGTCGCAACAGTAGATAATAAATTATAATACACTGCGATCAAGATCGCACTGTTAAATTACACTGTGACAGAGGTCATTTTTTTCTAATTAACCCAATTAATTAACTAATGAGGATCTTGGTCGCAGTCTGTGAATAAAATAATTTTTAGTTTTATTAACGTCCGTTTAGTTTTTAAGATTATTTTATTAATACACGACGACTGATGCCAAGTGTTCCCGTCCCTTCTCTCTTTTGTTGGGGCCTGAGGCATAGTCTGTTTTACTAAGCTAACTTAATAGGATACTGCGACTCAAGTCGACAGGGTCGCAATAACCAAGGTCGCAGTTATATAACAAAGGTCGTAGTAACCTATTATGCTAATATAAAAAACTACGACCCAAGTCGATAAAATGGAATGAAAAATACTCTGACCTTGGTCGCAGTGTTATAAAATTAAAACAAAAAAGTGACTCTTTTACTCTTAATTGCGACCAAGGTCGCAAGCTTAAAAATAAATAAAAAATAGTTATTTTTCAAAAATCAAGATTTTGAATAATTTAAGAAAAATCAAAATTTTTCGGGAATTCAATATTATTTTCTTCTTTGGAATTAAAATTCAAAACTGAATAAAAAAAATCAGTGCAAGAGTCACTTTTTAATCGATGTTTAAAAAAATAAAAAAATTGAAAATCACCATTGAAAAAAATCAAACTATTAAGGGTTACAGAACCCAAAAAAATAGGTTTTCTAGGTTTCCCCTTTACCTTTTCCCCTAGATGATTTATTGGGCGCCATTTTGATCAGATCTTTGTTTAAAAAAATAAATTTTTGAACGCAACTGTTTTGAAAGTTTAAGAATCAATAACACTAAATTTTTCGGATTGATGAACTAAAAATTTCAGGTCTGTAATTTTTTTTGGAAGGAGCGGTTTCACATACAGTAAAATTTGTAAGGGAGGGTATTTTAGTCAAAGCAATTGTTGAAGTGACTGATGGCTTATTCGAGCGGGATTTTTGGTTTTTGTCCGTCAAAATTTTTGACAAATATGTTGCTATTATGTTGCCACGTCTCGCCGGCTGAGAAATAACTTCAGCTGGCGGCTGAGGTACAGTAACCCCTATATATGTGTATGTGTATATATATGTATATGTGTGTGTGTGTGTGTGTGTGTGTGTATCTGTATGTGTGTGTGTGTATGTATGCATCTATATATATGTGTGTGCGTGTGTGCGTGCGCGCGCTAATACAATGGTGGTACAAAGGTATGCATTAGTTAGAATGATGAATTTTACTGCCAATCCAATCCAAATTTAGTGTTGCAGAGGAGATGAAACAGCGTGTCCATGCTTTAAACTACAAGAAACATTGACAACTAGTCCATTTTGATCTGCTGCAATTTTGGGACGACATGCTTCATCGCAAACCTTTCTTCAGGTGAGTCCCTTGAACAAATTATGCCCAATTCTAGTATAGAAGATAGACAAGCATGCAGGGAACTCTGATCTTCACTTGGTCTTTTATTTTCAGACTCATCTAGTAAAAGATTGCATTCCACAATGTCTGACAGAACACTAGGATGTGTGCCACATACTCACTGGACTCAAACACAATTCTCCAACAAACATGGAATCTGTAGGTTTCTTCTGTGTGAATATTTCTAGCAACAATATCCCAAAGGTATAAACGTCTCCCTTTCCTGAGATTCTTCCTGTTGTCGCATATTCTATTTCCACACAACAAAACAATGAAACAAAAAAAATAGAGATATTTTAATTGAAATTGAGGTCAAAGTTTATGTCTAATTTTAGAGAAAGGGATAAAACATCATTGAAATTGAGGAATGAAATTGATGGACAGTTCTAAATTTCATTACAGACTCCTGCAATCTTACAGCATTTATTATGGAATCTTACTTCTGCAAGTGAAAGCAAAGCAGCCACTTGCCAATGGTGGACTTGTCAACTGAGAGAGGGACAATGTTAACAAATTCCACAAGATTTTTTGTCAAAAAATGAAGGGACAGAGAAAACTAAACAGATCACTCATTCAAATATCCTTGATCAAGTTGCTAGATAGGAGTAAGAATAAGTGAAGTCTAACTCTCTTCCCTTGAATCTGACTGCTCTCTTGTATTTATGACCCTCACTGTGCAAATCTTGTATTATATTATATTGCTGAGGGACAAATTCACTGAAAGACATATCTGAAAGCTTCTATGCATGCAAACAGAAAAAGAAAAGAAAGAAAATCTAGTAGATCATGCAAGCTTTATAAGAACAGTTTCACTGAGAAAGGTATCCATTCAAAGTCATCATAGTCTGCCTTCTAAAAGGATGTTTCAAGCGCTTATCACCCCACATTCATTGTTCGCAATGATGAAAATAGAGGAAAATAGAGATTCAAATATATGAATGAAAGAACAAGTAAGCAATATAGCATCCAAGATAACAAAAGAATTAGATCTGTGACGGAGAAAGATAACAGCTCAAATGAAGTACAGCAGGTTAAATCCTGAAATTATTCATACAGATCACAAGGTGGGATTTATCAGAGAAAAAGGAAAAGAAAATATGAACACAAGGAAATAAAGAAAAGTATTTATGGAGAAGGATAAAAATGCGATGAAGGATGATAAACAAGATGAATCCAGCTCTTACAAATTAAACATACATTCAGAACATCTCTGCATTCTACCCAATATTGCAGAATGTTGAAAAAGGAAAACATAGAATATTACAGTAGTTAACATACACTAGTACAGTACCTTAACTTGATTTCACCCAAGTTCTAGTTTTCAGATGCAACAGAAAAGCACACAATGTTTCAAGCATAGGAAAACATTGATATGTGGTCCATCTTGATCTTCTGTAATCTAGGGACTGTTTCTTTCATCGAAGGCCTTTCTTGAGGTGAGTCCCTTGAACATGTTATGCCCAATTCTATGATAAAGAGAGACAAGCATGCATGTAAGTTAAATCTTGACCTGTCATTTGATTTTCAGATCCATCTTTTAAAGATTGCAGTCCACAATATCTAGCAGAGCAGTAGAATGTGCCTCACATACCCATCTTCACGGCTTGATTCACCAAAAAACATCGGATCAGTAGGCTTCTTGCGTGTGAATATTTCTAGCAACAAGATCCCAAAGCTATAGACATCCCTTCTTCTTGAGATTTTTCCTGTCGATGCATATTCTATTCCCCATACAAAAAAAAATTGAATTGAAAATTGTAAAGAATTTTTTTAAAAACTTTGATGAACGTTTATAAGTTGAATTACCTGGAGCCATATAGCCAACTGTCCCTGGCGCGCTCGCTGATGTCACAGTGCTGTTGTTGCCAAGCAATAGTTTTACAATGCCAATATCGCTCACATGTGCAGTCATGTCTTCATCCAGCAACACGTTGCCGGGCTTCAGATCACAGTGCACCACAACCTGCGAATGGTGGTGATGGAGGTACTTAAGAGCTGAAGCCACATCAATCACAATGTTAATTCTTTGGAGTAGGTTCAGACAGTAGTTGTGCGAGTAGAGCAACCTTTCAAGGCTTCCATTGGGCATGAATTGTAGGACAAGTGCCCTGAAGTCCAGGTTGGAACAAGTGCTGATGATTTTGACAAGATTTCTGTGACGAACCACGCGCAAAGCACCACACTCGGCATCAAAACTCCTCGAAGCTCCATCAACTTCCAAATTCAAGACCTTTATTGCAATTGGCAGCCCATCATCTAAACATCCTTTGTAGACAGATCCAAAGCTCCCCCTTCCTAGTAAGTTTGCCTCACTAAAGTTTTCGGTGGAACGAACAAGCTCAAGATATGATAGTCTGTGGTTATTAAGAGATAGTGTGGTTGTAGGGGCTGGACTCTTGGTTCGCTTCTGATAAGATCTTAATGAGATGCAAATGCAGGCAATAAGGATTATACTAAAAGCAATAGCAGGGAGGATATACTCAAGCAAATGAACTCTTGTGCCTGGATTTGAATGGGTAGCATTCACAGAGCAAAGTGGAAAGCCTAGTCTGGGTGCTCCACATAAAGCTACATTCCCCGCCAAAATTGCAACAGTGGGTTTCAAAAATGCACCTTTGTTTGGAATCTCTCCTTCCAACTTGTTGAAAGATAGGTTCATAATTGTGAGATGCTGGAGCTTGGCTAAGGAATCCGAAATAACACCTGAGAGATTGTTGCACGAAAGGTTCAAAACTACGATGTTAATAAGATCACCAAATGATTTTGGAATATCGCCACTGAATGAGTTATTTGAAAGATCCAAAATACTAAGCATTTGGAGCTCCTTAAAGCATTCAGAATCTCACCGGACAGCTTATTTACTGATATATCTAATGTGTCTAAGGCCTTCATATTCCCCACCACAGGGGACAACAATCCACTAAGCAAATTTCGTGACATATCTAAGTCAATCGGGTGAGTAAGATTCCATATGCTTTGAGGAAATCCTGAAGATAATGCATTAGCAGCCAATGACAAGTGTTCTACTACACTGATATTTTCCAATGAGTCGGGTATGGGTCCAGAAAGACTGTTCACAGAAAGGGACAGTGTGTTCAAATAATCGGCCGAGTTTGTGTGGGGCGAACCCATATAACTTGTTATCATCCAGACCTAGAAACTGAAGCTCATCTAGCATTGTGATTTCAAAGGGTATGGTCCCAACTAGCTCATTCAAGCCCAAATCTTGGGCCTCCAATCTAGATAGATTACTCAGTCCAACAGGAATTTTTTCCTTGATATAATTTGCAGCAACAGAAAAGTAGTGTAAATTTCAGGAGAGATTACCTATGGTATTTGGGAGATTGCCATACAGCTCATTTTCCCCAAGCCTACATCTTCTAAAACTTTGCAGTTGGAAAGTGATCCTAGGAAGTCCAATCCGCCAGTTAGCTCGTTCCCACCTAACTGCAAGGTGTTAAGTGAGGCATATTATCGAAGTTCACAAGTACTGACCCAGTAAGTTTTCCATCAGTCAACTGAATATCAGTGAGCAATGACATATTGGAGATTGGTATTGGGCCAGTTATACCATAGTTAAAATCCAAATGGTATGTTTCCACTGAGATGATTCATTGACGTACTAAGATTTTGAACTCGAGGAAGCATTGAATCAATGACGGTAAGATTTGAGGGGAGAGTTCCGAACAGATAGTTGTTAGCGAGGGATAGTGTAGTTAGCAAAGACATATTGAAAATGGCTGATGGTATAGAACTCGACAGCTGATTCTTTGAGAGACGGAGTGGTTTAAGGCGAGGCAGATGTGCAATTGAGTCAGGAATGGGGCCAAAAAGACTGTTGTTTCTAAGATTGAGGTATGATAGAAAGGAAAGGTTTGCAATCTGTGGAGCAATTGTTCCGTGGAGCGGCAAGTTAACAATGTTAATAAGAGCGATGACTCTTTGCCGTCAGACGGCTGCATGAGATCCCACTCCAGCTGCAGGAGGAGGTGTTGGCAGTCCAGTTGGTGGATAGAATGTCGTATGGATCACTGATGCGGGCTTTGAAGGCCAGCAGTGCTGAGAGGTCAGTTAAGTTGTCATGCACTGCCAATGAGGATGTGGGAAACAACAGGAGCACCAACTGCACGACTGCAAAGAGAAAGTGATAACACTCCATTACGTTGAGGAGGAAAAGAATGAATGATTTACAAATGATGCACATTTCTTAATTTCATAACAATATTTATGACAAACTTTAGAAAACATATAGAGTTTACAAAACACGCATGTCAACTGAGAAAGTAAACCCCTTACACATGTTGGGCATCATCATCATCCCTAATCCCCGTGCATGTCACGTAGCCAGTAGATAGGATCCATAGAATGCCAAATGTTTACCTGGACTTAGTGGACTATGAACTGTTGCAGCGGAATCGATATGCTTTGATATCAATTGTTGCAACGAAATCGGTATGCTCTGATGCCAATTGTTGCATGCATAACACGAGATACTATACTATGATATCAATTGTTGGGGGATACGGAGATCCCCACCAACGACCTCAAGCACGCCATAAGATCGATTATCTCAAGCACACAAGATGAGTATTAAAAGATATAAGAAGAAAGAACATATAATTTAACGTGGTTTGGCCCAAACTTGGCCTACGTCCACGGGGAGAGAACTTGAGATAGCTTTATTAATAAACTTGATATAAATAAATCAACCCTTACTCTTGATTCCGCAAGAATATTATCCTTCCCCTTGAATCTAGTTATACTAGTATACCTTCTCTCTATGCACCTTCACCTTGCTCCTCTCTTTCTTGATTTTTTTTTTAGGGCCTTCTTGATTTTTTAGGGCCTTAAATTATTGTTCACCATAATTTTCTTCTTCTCTTCTGCTTCACCTAAATCATAGGTTACAACCTTTATTTATAGGATTTTACAATACAACTCCTATTTAGAGTATAAGATGATCTTGACCATTGGATACTTGAAGAATCTCGATCAATCCTATTAGGAGTCGATCTTCTTGATCTAGAAGGATTCTAGACCCTTTAATTTTTAAAATAAACCTTCATTGAATATAAATTAAATCCTATTCGAATTCCACCAAAAGAAGGAATCCTGCGCCTGAAAAGAAAACTGATTCTGCTTCAGAAACGCCGCGTATAGTCGACTAGCACTTAGGCCGAGTCGACTAGTACCTCCATTAGTCGACTAATAAAACTTGTAGTCGATTAATCTGTAAACTGGTTCTTCTCTGTATCCTGCCTAGTCGACTATATATAGTTGATTATGTGCATTAGTTAACTAATCAACTTACTAGTCGACTACTCTGCACCAAACCTGGATTTGTTTCTCTACTTCAAACTATCATTTTATCCAACTTATTTGGATCTTCTTGGACCATCATCTCCTCTTAAAAATAAGACAAAATCCTAACAATCTCCACCTTGACTTGATTTTCAAGCTTTAGTAAACACTTTGAGATTTTGGATTATTAACTTGATTCTTTCCTTGGTTGTAACCTTGTCGTGAAGCTTTTAACTCTTACCCCCTCTTCTCGGGACCTCCAAGCCTTGGGTCATCTCGAAGCTTGCCCGACTGCACCCTTCTTTAATCATCTTGCAACACTTACACCCGTTGCAGTTTTCCTTGAAGTTCCAATTCGAAGTGAGCTCCCTTTAAGTTTTTCATTGAAACTTCTTGACGTAGTTTCTTTTTCTTAGCTTGCATTGCATCACCACCGCCACTAGCAAATTTCGCTTTGTGATGCCTTCCTGGCTATAGGGACTCGCCGGTCTCGAGGCAACCCGCCTCTAATTTTGCCATGGTCTTACCAACTTTAGACGAACATTGTCAAGGGCTTGTTGTGTCATGGTCTTCCACCGATCACTTGGTGATGGTCCACCTTTCATCGATGTTTTAACCTTGAGACTTACCGTCTTCATATAACAGCCATGGTCTTACCGGGCTTTCCCACCACACACTGCCATGGTCTTCCTTCACCAATTAGGGCTGCCATCCACCACTGCATTAATGTTTATCAGATATATTATCCTACTATTGATAATCTTCAAGTCTGATAGATCCACTAATACTTGCAACAATCTCACCGCGTCCCGACTAGCCCGTCATGACTTTGACCGTGATCTCCGTCGATTTCTTTAACCGATCTATACAAAATTTGTATCAGACATTGGAATCTCCTCAATCTGCACCTACCATTGCATCCAGAATATTGAAAAATATAAGATTTGATACATTGATCGTCTGAATCTGACTACGATTGCACAATCTACCTTCCGATCAATCTTGTCCGTTGTTCGTCTCTATCACCCCCCGCTGTTTTTCTTTTAACTTGCTACCACAACGAGCCTCCATGCGATGCCTTGTGTGATGCCTCCGTGAGCTCGTTAAGTACCTCTTGCTGTCCACTATTGGTGATGATTCAATCATCGCCGCCGCGTCTACCGTGTTTAGATCTAAGCATCATTGAGCCTTGACGACTCTACCTTGATCAATATACTTCAAAAGTCATTAATCTTTACCTTAAAATAAATCTGAACTTTCTTGTTGTCTTCTTCGTCTTGATGCCTCCGCTGAACTCTATCGACTTGACATCTTCTTCTTCGTCTGAGCACTAGAGTCTTGAATGAATACCATCAGCTCTGATACCAATTATTGCAACGAAATCGGTATGCTTTGATACCAATCGTTGCAGTGAAATCAATATGCTTTGATACCAATTGTTGCGTGTATAACCCGAGATATCATACTATGATATCAATTGTTGGAAGATACGGAGATCCCCACCGACGACCTCAAGCACGTCATGAGATCGATTACCTCGAGCACACAAGATGAATATTAAAAGATAGAGGAAGAAAGAACATATAATTAACATGGTTCGGCCCAAACTTGTCCTACGTTCACAAGGAGAGAACTTGATAGAGCTTTATTAATAAAATTGATACAAAGAGATCTAACCTTCCTCTTAATGTCGCAAGAGTATTCGCCTTCCTCTTGAATATAGACCTAGATTATAAGAGTATATCTTCTCTCTATGCACTTTCACCTTACTCCTCTCTTTCTTAACTTTTTAGGGCCTTCTTAACTTTTTAAGGCTTTACATTGTTGCTCATCATAACTTTCTTCTTTTCTTCTGCTCCACTAAATCCTAGGTTACAACTTTTATTTATAGGATTTTACAATGCAACTCCTATTTAGACTATGAGATGATATTGGTCATCAGATGCTTGAAGAATCTTGATCAATCCTATTAGGAGTTGATCTCCTTGATTTAGAAGGATTCTAAACCCTTTAATTTTTAGAAACAAACCTTCATTATATAGAAATTAAATCTTATTATGATTCCCTTCCTCACGTTAGCATTCAAACGTATATTAACTGGTCGAGAATACAACATTTAATAGACTTGTCAAGTGAGAGGGACTGGATAACAAATTGCACAAGACTTTGTGTCACAACAAAGTTAACAGACACGAGAGAATAAGGCAGAAGACTACTCGATCCATTCTTATCAAAGCAGTGAAACTTTTTGCATATGTTGTCCAGTCTATCTTCCCACAGAGAATCCTCAGAGCTATTTTCTAGTCATGTGAATTATGAAATGGATTCCAATCCCCTTCCACACGTTGGGCATTATAATCCTTCCACAAGTTGGGCATTCCAATCCCCTTCCACATGTTGGGCATCATCATCATCCCAATGCCCGTGCAAGTCACGTAGCCAGTAAAGTAGGGGTGGCAATCGGGTCGGGTCGACCCGACCCGACCCGATTACTGCTCGACCCATATAATAATCGGGTCAGGTCGACCCGACCCGATTATTATACGGGTCAAAAATTCAGACCCAGATCCGACACATTCTTAGTCGGGTCGACCCGACCCGACCCATTTGACCTGATTATTAAATTTTAAATACAATTTCTTTACACTTTATTACCAAATTGTTGGGTGGTATAGTTAGTCATCACACTAAACTCCACACACTAGAGGCCACGCGTTCAAAACTGGTCTTAGGCATATTTTTGACAATTTGATTTAGGCGAAGGGGAGGAGGCGGGGGTGGAGAGGGAGAGATCAAGGGGAAGAGAATAATCGGGTATGGCGGGTCAAGTGGGTCAAGCGGGTGCAGGTCGACCCGACCCATTTAATAATCGGGTCAGACGAGTCGACCCGATTACAACCCAAACCTGATTAGCCCAAACTCAGACCCGCTAACTTCGGATCGGGTCGGGTCTGACGGGTCGCTACCCTTCTGCCACCCCTACAGTAAAGGATCCATATAATTCAAAATGTTTACCTGGACTTAGTGGACTATGAACAACCCCATAATGATTCCCTTGCTCACGTTAGCATTCTAAGTTTCTAACGTATATAAACACGTCAGCCTTCAGCAAGAATACAATATTTAATATAGGCTTGTCAACTAACAGGGATTGAGATAACAAATTCCACAAGACTTTGCATGAATTGAAGTTAGGGGCCGTTTATTTCGCGTAAAACTCCGCAATTCGTAAATGACTTACAACTCAGTTACAGGACCGTAATTCGTAAAGACTTACACAATCCAATTACCACTCACTTGCAACCCAGTTACCACTCACTTACTGCCCAGTTACAGTTAATTTTGTGATCATGCAAATTTGTATTATTTTTTTATGTTAATATTAATTTTTTGCATTTATATTATTTTTTATGTTAATATTAATTTTTTTAATATTTAGCATTTTTAATATTTATTTGCAATATTAAAAATTTTTAAATCACCAAATAGTTAATTTTGTGGTCAACTTTTTCACTTACGACTCACACATTACGATAACCAAACACCGTAAAATACAATACATTTTTCCACTTACAACTTTATATTACCAACCAAACACCATAAAGCTTACATACATGTAACTTATTTACAACTGTAAAAGACTTTACTAATTACGACTTACGAATTACGACCAGTTACGACAACCAAACATGACCTTAACCGATGCCAGAATAAGCCAAGCAGACCACTCACATTCATCTTTGGACAAGGCTCAGTAAAAAGACCACAAAATTTCAACCTGCTTTGTTTTGGATTGCTCCAGACATGAACCTGGGTACACCCTATAAACTCTTAATATTGCAAAACCACTGTCTTCAATAACATTTTAAAATTATTAATACATAAAACCACCACAAATAACATAAAACCGACAAAACTTGATAACCTGAAGATGTGATCTCAATAACAAAACCTAGGCTAAACTTTTGGCAGAAGAGCTACGATGCATAAGAAAAAATTTTGGAACTTTGCTGCAAGAGGAACGACTGAGATTTTTTTACTGCTGAGGCTTTATTTTTAAACAATCAAAAGTTTTCTTAGAACAATAAAAAAAATTAAAACCTAAAATGACAGAAATTCTCTTGAAATAAAATGAAGAGGATGCATGAAGTAGTATTTGAAATAATAAAAAAAAAAAAAACGGAGGGTATATCTCAAATTAGAGAGTGATTGAACTGAACAAAAAAAAGAAAATTTAAAAAAAAAAAATAGATTCAGAGTGATTGAACTGAACAACTTGATCAAAGAGAATCCAAAATTGCAGTATCACAGATATTGTTAAATATAACTATTTTTCTAAAAGAAAATTACGTTTACCTTGAAGAGGGGATTCTCTGATACTTTTGGAACTTTGAAAGGCTCTCTGAAGCTTAAAGAGTAATTGAGGAGGAAGAACAAAAATTTCCATTAATTCCACTAAATTTCTGCTTGTTGGCTCTTCCACTCTCAGTTACAAACCAAAAGAACACTATGCTCTCTCATTCATTCCAACATTCTAAACACCAAATACAAAAGCATGAGAATGGCGAAACCAAAAGGCAACATGCCATCCAAAACATCACCTTGCTTCCTGCACTACAAGGCTGATCTGTTCCACTGAAACAACCGCTTCTCTGCTCGATCCCTCTACCGCCTTCAAGAGCAAAGCTCGTGTTGGTCTTACCGCTGCTAAACAAAATGCACCAAAAGGATGCCCCCTTCTTGATTCTCCTCAGTCCTACCCCAACTTCAGTATGCTCTTTACCACGCAAAAGCGAGAGTGATTTCTTATCGGGAACAAGAATTTCCGAGAAGGCTTCGCCTGGGTTCAGGTACTTCCACTGGCATCCGATGATTTGGCCTGATATGATTCCAACAGTTGGTAGCTCTACCCCGCAGTTGGGGGCATAGACTTCGGTGATATCAACTTCTGGAGGGTGACACTTTACTGTGTTGTTACTGCTGCAGTTTCCGGTGCACTCAGAAATGTACTGCAAGGCCATGCATCCGAGCCCTGGACTGTCAAATAGTTTGGGTAGCTTGCTTGCTGTTCGATTTTGATTTATCAAGTCGACAATTTCATTAACAGGATTGCCTGCAAGATATAACATAATCAGGCTTCAGATATAACTGATATTTTTCCATGTAAAGAAAGTGTCAAACAAAAACCATCCTGGAATGTGACACTAAGTATACCATGTTACTCTTAGTCAGCACTCGCAACAACGCCAACAAAAACAGGCATATGCCCCTCAGAGTGTCGTTGCTCCAATGAAGTTATAATTTCAGGTATACCCACTAAGATGTTGTAAACTTCATTCATTACCTTGAAGTTTCAGTGGCTAGGTTACTGTCATCATTGTTGTTGATTTAAGAGCCACAGCCTTATTATGGGCTAAACTTAAATTCCTAATAGGAATGGCACACAATACTCAATCATCATCTTCATAGGAGGGAGGCATCATACTGAAGATCATTTAGAGGTATGAGAAATTTGATCAAGGAAAGGAAGAATTTGAGCTAAAATTGAATCAACTTTGTCTATAAACAATTGGAGTATACTGATCGCAATTCAGAAACCAAGTTGAACTTCTATTAACCATTTCAAGATATAGTGATGTTATATATGTTTTGATTAATATGGTGCACCTTTCTCAGGTGAACTTGGACAATAGACCATTATTCACGCAGCGTGCGTGCGTGCGTGCGTGCGTGCGTGCGTGCGTGTGTGTGTGTGTGAAAATTGATGGGCACAATGTACCAGTAAGATACGAGTGACAAATTAGGTCTCTAATAAGACATTATATGTAGTTCTATGGTCATTATATGAAGAATTTTGTTGTGAATGAGAGTATTTAATTATTTTTAAAATTTCTCCTCATAATCGATATCAAGATGTTTTTGATCTAGAGACATCTCATTGAGATACAAGATAAGGTCACTTATGCCAGAAGTAATAAAGATGTTGCTTCACCTTGGTTATCGGTTGGTGCACTGCCCCTTTTTTATCTTTAAGATTTTTATCCATTTTGCGTTGAGAAAACTGGATGGCATGATGACACGTGTTGGTCTTTTAGGCATAGTTTGGCAATGGGGTTTGGTTTCTCAAACCAGGGTTTCGTGAAGTTTAAAAGCCAAAGTCCAAAAATTGAAACTATGCTCCACTTGGCAACAATTTTAGAGTAAACCAAACTTCAGTGAAACTCCATAAAATTCCAAAATATGTATTAGGCAATCATAGGCAATCATTTTGGAGTTTCTGAAATCTCACTTTCAGATACAAATTTGTCTCCAAAACAAAGGGCTTTGCAAACTCTACTCCAACCAAAGTTTTGGAAACTCCAAAGTGAATGAAGCTGAAGTTTGAATCTATACAAACCCAACTTTCAATATAACTTCAACAAAACCTTAGTTTTACAAACTTGGTTATCAAAATAGGCCTTAGTAATAGAAGTTATCTTCTTTAATACATTACCTTTCCCATTTTATTTTATGTATGTGTTAAGGAAAGAAATCATAGATATTTTTGTCTATGATTTAGCAATGCAGAGATGGAATGAGATTGAGGTCCATGACAATGTGAGAGTGTGTGACTCTTTCAAGTATCGGTGGTCTGACTGGAGATGTGTTTATATTGACCTGAGTTTAGGTTATTTAAAATGAACAAAGTTCCTGAATTTCTGTGAACAAGACAAAAACAAACTAATAAAAATTTTCTTTTTCTTGTAGATTCTTACTTGCAGGGTTAATCCAAAATTTTCAAGACAAGGGAGGTTTGCAAGGCCAAGCTCAACAGCAGTTAGACTCTGTTTGACAAATGGAGTTGGAGTTAAGATTTAATACTTTGGAAGAAGACAAATAAATAGAAGTTAGGAATTAGTTTTTTTTAGTTGTTTGGTAGGAATTAAATTTAGCTAGAGTTGGGGTTGGGAAAGAGAAAAAAAGAGAAATAGGCTAATTTCAACTTTTTGACGGATTTAGCAATTCTTAACTTTGGGAATGGATGGATTTCAAGTTGGTTTAATTCATTTTCATCATGACTTGCTAAATCTTGCCAAGTTTTGATTGTTTGACAAGAATTAGCAAGTATTACCTCAATTCGTGAGCTAACTCTTGTTGCCAAACAAGGCCTTAGGATGATCGTCAATGGTAATAACAGATAACAGTTCTCCTATATCTTTTATTTTAAAGAACCGCGAAGCGTTCCTGAGCTGCTGCTTGGATAATCACCCTTAGTATTTGTCCACTTGCTGAAGAAGTAGGGAAAAAGAGAAAAAAGTAAAGGAAGATGGAGCACTATTCGAGGGAAGAAAAAAGGGGGAGCCCTAGAATTCTTCGAATCGCACCAACAGATAGCGGAAACGATTGTGGCCCCATAAGAGGTTGCAAGAGTACTGAGAGCTGAGTCAGAACAGGCATCAACCACATGACTGTCTGTAACCATAGTGCAATTTAGCAATCATGCACAAAAATTTATCTGACACATGGATGTAACCTTCTTCCATACAAATAAAGTTGCATGAGGTTTTTCGCCCTTGAATCGAAGATTACATCTTTCAGAATCAAATGGTGGAAATAGGTCATTTCATTAGCTCTATCACTTGGTATCTCCGTTTGTGAAGTCTCTATAATTGCTCAATTTAGATTTCCACATAATTGAGTATGTTTATATAACTAGCCTATAATCCAGATGTGCCCATTACTAAGATTTAAATTCATAGATCCATAGATACTCCCATAAGTTTGGTTCAAATATTTCAACAAATAAAATCATAGTGAAACTCCTCTTGTATGCTTCTAGCCCTAAATTTCCAAAAGAAATTCTTATTTCTGGCAAGCTAGATGAAAAGAAGGAAATAAGCCAAATCAAGAAACTAAAAGAGGAGGAGGAAGAAGAAAGTACCTTGATCCTTTGCCAAGCCCAAATGGGCAAAGACCATGAGGATGAGAATGAGGTGGAGCTTGAAGCAAAAGGGCTTCCACATTGGCATCACAAGCACCATGAGAGAGAGAGAGAGAGAGAGAGAGAGAGAGAGAGAGAGAGAGCAGAGAGAAATTTGATTTTTGAGCTCAAATTGAAGAAGAAGAAGAATGGTGCAGTGATGAATTGTGGGGAGCTTTATTTTGCTGTCACATTGATGATGGGGTTTATATTATGTGGTGTATTGCGCTCGCTGCTGCTTCTGCTGCTGCTGCTGCTTTTCCCCGTGATTTGAGGTGTAAGTAGGGGAATGATAGAAGGTTGCAGCCTTTGCGCGCGCGCAGAGAGAGAGAGAGAGAGAGAGAGAGAGAGAGAGAGCAACAAATTTGAAAGGGACCCATGTAGCCGTTTGATGAGTTGGCTACCAGCTCTCTTTCCCAAATTTTTAAGTATCTTGTGCCTTTTAGGATCTGTTTGGCTGGAAAAGCCCAACTTGAATTTCTGAAAAAAATTCGAAAATTTCAAGCGAAAAAGCTCACTCTCCACCATTGTCAATTTTTTGACATTTTTCTCTCGCTGCAGGGTTGCAGAGAGGTCCATTTCTCTCTCGTTTTGTTCCCAGCCAAACACACATGCAAAAAAAAAAAAAAAAGAGCGGGGCTCACTGTTTCAGAGAAATGGGCACTTTCCTAGTCTATTTTTCTGAAACAAACAGCCCCTTGATTTTTTGTCCTTAAAGGTTTCTTCTCTTTTGAATGAAATTGCTCCCCTATTGTCATCAAATTAGAAGTTTCTGTCAATTATGATTTATGTCCCGAGTTGAGTGGCAACTGACAGTAATGATATCAAGGAGTTCCTTTTTTTTTTAATGGAATAAAGTTTGTAGTCTAGTTTTGAATTTAAGACCTCTAATGATCTAATCCCGTGTCTTATTAACTGTCTTATTAAAGAGTCAAATGTGTATTAAGAAATTGGTGTAAGATTTATGTTTAAATCGTGAGTGAATCTTGACCATATTCTTCCACCTTTTTCTTCAAAGAAGGAAGAAACAACATTAGTAAATAGCTTAAATATCATCATCACATGCCTCTATGAACTACCAATTTTGTGCTATGCGATGGATCATTCGACATCAACTTTAAATTTAATTAAATAAACTTTTTTCTTTACTCTTATAATGCCAACCGTTTTGATATATTTTCAGCACTTCACTTTCCTGTCTTTTTGTTCTTAGGAAATAGTCAAATTGCATGATCTATTCAAATTTTCACAATTTTGGTTGCACTTTTTCCACTATTTTGTGGAAAAAATAGACTGCAAGTAAATAAATAGTTGTCTTGTCTCTGAATGCATAATTACCTGAAGCTGAGAGGGTAAGACTGGGTGATCTTGATACTTGCGACTTCGAACAGCTTGAACTTCATCATGTAATTCTCACAGTAGATCGATCGATTGACCTATACATCTTCATTTTTGTTGCAAGTCCATTTGCGCGTGAGAAAAATATATCTGACACACACATAAGAAATACATGTATATACACAAAAGACCATAAAAAAAAAAAATAGAAAAATTATGTCTACAAATTTCCAAGTTCATATAAAAATCTACTAGCATTTACCATTATACTGTTTCCATAGCATCAAAACTACCACAACAGTTTCTCTTACATGCAATTTCTTCCAATACATCCAAGTAAACTTGTGGAAAAGTTGATAAACTAAAAAAGTATATATATGTTTCTGTAAGAAATACAAATATTTGAGCAGGTGACAAAACCACGTAAAATCTCTCTCGTTGTATTCATTCTTCACCTACAAATCCAGGGCCATACATATGATGGAGATCCTCTGCTTAAGTTACCAGCTTTACAAGATCCCAACATATAATTTTGTTGACACACACTCTTATTCAACGAAGTTCCTGAGTTGGATTTTCGCACATACAGACTTCACTGCACAACAGTAATTCAATGTCCCCACCAGTTCCCGTTCATAACATCAAACAACAATTGATCAACACTTCTAAAGTCTTTAAAAATAATCCTTCTTGTCCAAAGACACTCACTTCTAGGGGATCAGGGGATCTCCACTACTTTACTTGCGACTTGAGCTAGGAGACTGAGCTTTAGCTTGAGCAAGAATGAAGGAAGACATCTCTTTTTTGGACTGAACTGCTTGAGCTGGAGCTTTGGACTCGATGAAGAATTGGGTGCTTGCCCTATTAAGAGTATCTTCCATTCTCTCTTCAACAGACAAATAGACAAATTGATAATCCCATAGATAGAATATGACTTCCTCACTATCAGCAAGGTCCCACAGGCGATGAACTGCCTCCAACTTCTTCATTCAATTTGTAGCCATATCATATAGAATAGAGTGAAAATATCTTTTTATTCGTAACTCGATAATTCATATGGAGTTGATGTGTGAAGTTCCTATATATCATAACAGAAATACATTAGGGGTTACAAGAAAGCTACACATGCTGCTTTTGAGATCACTAGGAAACTATATGACTGCAAGGAAACAAATACTACTGTGCGTAAAAAAAAATTGTTTAAGTGCCTCTCTAACAACCATTTCCTCAGGAGTCAAGATATGACAGCAAGGGGAGGCATGGAATTTCCTTAATCTACTATCCATATTTCAGTTTATATAGTAATGTTTCTTGAATGAAGTTTATATAGTCCCACTATGAAATTTTTAATGACACTAGGGCATGGAATGACAAAATGTTAAACTCACAAAATATCATGTATCATCTATGAAATATTAAGTGAGCGGTTTGGATTATTCTCTATGATGATGAACAAATATACTCACAAAATTCATTGGATATTGGAACTGTTAAGATAGAATATTAGTCAACGCTAATAAAAATTCACATGTGTGAACCGGTCTTTCAGTTTCATGCACTGACACTGAACAAAAGGGATAGAAATGACCGATATTGAAGTTTTCAGGTGAAGAAGATGGAATTCTGAGAGTTAGTAAAGGTTCTTTGGTTGTGATGAAGGGAGTAAAGGAAGAAACTCTGTTTATTCTGCAGGGGAAGACAGTCACATGTTCAGCAGCAATAACATCAACAGATAAGTCATAGGCTGATTTGACCTAACTGTGGCATGTCTTGGCAAATGAGCGAGAAGGGTATGACAGTTACAACGCACGCAGGATTTGCATGTAGGCCACAAGGTTGCGGATCTTGAGTTTTGTGAGCATTGCATCTTCTGTAAATATCGTCGAACTCAGTTCTGCAAATTTACTAATTCAGTTCTGCAAGGCAGTGCACTGAACTAAGGCGACTCTTGATTACATCCATGCAGATGTCTGAGGCCCTGCTAGTGTTCCATCGAAAGGTGGACCTCGGTGTTTCTATCTTTGATTGATGATTATTCCAAGAAGGTTTGGGTCTACATGCTGAAGCAGAAGAATGATTAAAACCTTCAAACGATGGAAGGTTCTAGTTGAGAAGCAAACTAAGAAGAAGGTAAAGCGTCTCTGCACTAATAATGGCATGGAGTTCTTTTCGAATGAGTTTGAGGATTTCTATAGGGATAAAGGCATCTCTAGGCACCATACAGTTAGAGAGACCCCATAGCATAACGGAGTTGCAGAACAAATGAACAAGACATTGATCGAGAAAGCTTGTAACATTCGTATTATTAAACCCTAATTTAAAATTTTAATATTCGCTTAGTGTGTATATAAAGAATGATTAGAGATAATAATTTAATTACTTTATTAATATGTATATAAAGTATGTAAGTGATTTGATCATTTAGTTAATGAATAATTAATGATATTTAAGCTCTAAATATATTCTAATATATATGTATTCTAATATATACGTAGGTGAGAAAGCATAAATATAAATATTATATATAAATATAAAGTATTATATATAAATAAATAGATGAATGGCGATAAAGAATTATGGAGAGAAAGAGAGAGGAGAGCTCTAGATTTTTCTTAGATGTAGAAATCACCACCAAAAATCTTCTCTCACCAATTTATACTCTCTTAAGTTACTATTCATGCAAGAACAAAAATCCCCAATTCTCTCCCCTTTTCCATTTGAAGAAAAAACCCTCCTACAATTTATTCATCATTTAATTCTCTTTTCTCTTATTTTCTTTTCTTTTCTTTTTCTCTTCTTCTCTCCTCTAATTTGAGATCAGATCGGAGCCAAGTTGGCTCGGTCAATATTGATCCGAGAGCAAGAAGAGAAGGTGCAAGTCTTGAAGGTGTATGCTTGGAGTATTAATCAAATAATTAATCAATTTTGGGAAGTAAACTAGCATCTTTTGTCTTTTAGCTAAATTTTTTGATTAATATATATAACATTAGACCGGAAATTGGCGTGGCAATTTCATGAGCTTCGTTTATATCAGAAAATCGCCGAATGGCGAGTGAGTAAAGTTACCCTCTTGTTCTCGCTTGATTTCTATAGTTGAACTTAGAAATTTTTTATTCCTGTATCCTATCAAAAACTTGTTATATAAACCTCGGTTCGTTCCACAATCGACATCCCTAAAAATTGATGCAAATTATAAATTTTGATAATACATATATTGGTTAAAATTATGGCCTGAATTGTGTCACTCGTGAGGGATTGAAATTATGTATTGATGTCGGAAAAAAAAAATCTTACATCCATTATCGAGCCGTTCATGAACCAAAGCTTGTATTAATGTGCTACCGATGTGCTATATGGATGAACAATGTGTTGCTATGATATACATGTGTGCATTGCATAGCATGAAAGAAAGTTTGTGGATGGACAAAGACGGGGAAAGCTATATATGTAAATTTGTGTATATTGTTGGCCGGAGGCCTTCCTCTCTAGTTTTGATGATGATTAACTCATGTAGTTATGTTTACTAATAATCTTGTGATTTTAGTTTCAGATCATTTAGCAAGATATTAGTTGGTGATTGCTTCAAAAAGAGGAGTTTGGAAGCCTTCACTTGGTGATTCCCGTACCCGAGCATCAAGATCATACCTTTGCACTCGGTGGATCACGTTTGGGATCGAGTCGGCTTGAAGATTGAAGATCGTCAAGAAGACTTAGGTATCCTAGTTTAGTTTAGTGTGTTTTAGATCCATTTGTAAAGCTTAGTATAGTTGATATGCTCAAGTGCACAACACTCACAAGTTTTATGTTTTGAATTTGGTTTTCATGAATAGATTGATCAAAACAAGTTTACTTTGTTTTTATGTATATTAGATGTGCTCAATATACATACATGCTTCATATCTTAAACAAACTTATTTTGATATGTCTATTCATGTGTTTTAGGAAAAATCAGATTTCCTATTGAAAAATACAAGTTTGATAAAATACATGTTTTGGATTTTGATAAAAATGTTAAAACACAAAAATGATTTCAAATTGCTTGATATTTGAGTTGAAATTTTTATCACATGTTTATATATCAATGCAAAATGATAAAACTATTTTTGGATATTTTTACAAGACTTAAAAGTATTTTTAGAAATATTTTTAACATGTGTTTCTGTCCCAGAACAGTGGCTGACAGGCCAGGTCGGTCGACCGCACGGGTCGACCGCACCAAAGGCCGGTCGACCCTTGCGGTCGACCGACGTGCACAGGCTTGTGCACGTTTGGCAGACACAGGGACGGTCGGCCAGGTAGTCGACCGGACCAGAGAGCTTTGCTCTCTATATCTGGGCGGTCGGCCGGGCGGCCGACCGGATCAGAGAGTCTGCTCTCTGTATCTGGGCGGTCGGCCGTGCAGTCGACCGGGTTGCCCCAACGGTCACATTTCTGACCGTTGGCGGTCGGCCGGCCGACCGCTAGGCCTGTCAGGCTGCCAGATCAGCCTAACGGCTAGTTTTGTTTTGGGGCTATAAATACCCCATTGCTTGGTGTTTTTAACTAAGTTTTTAGGAGCTAAAATTTCTCTCTATTCTTGGTGTTAAAAGAAGTTTTCAAAGAGTTTAGTGCCAAAAAGATTCATCTATTTGTTTTTAAAGTGTTTTGTTTTATTTCAAAGAAATTAGGTTTTTGGGAAGTTTGTTTTTGATCTAAAATTTCCATATCTATTTGGTATTTTCCCAAGAGTATTTCTTTGATCAAAACACTTGTGTTTTTCCACACTTGAGCTTATCTTCTATCCTATTCTATTTAGGATCTTTGTTTGTGGAAAAAGGAAAGAGGTTTGTGGTTGAGACATACCACTTATTGTAAACCCTTGATTTCTTGAGTTGCTCCCTCTTTGGTAGAGATTAAGGTTGTTATATTGGGTTGGTGTTTGCTCCCTCTTTGGTAAAGGTTGAGGCTTGTGGTTTGCTCCCTCTAGTGAGAGGTGGAGTTTGGTTTGTATCCCTCTTCGGTAGAGGTGATTGTGTTGGTTGTTGTATTGGCTACGGGCCTACCCCTCGGTTGTGAGGCGGAGTTTGAGAGAGGAGTTCGGTACTCCTATTGTTGTAACAAATCCTCCTCGGTGGAGGTTCTCTCGGTAGGAGATAGTGGATTGAAAATCCTTCACGGTGGTGAAGGCGGGGATGTAGAGCTAGGGGCTCGAACCTCGAAACATATCTTGTTGTTAGCGTTTGATCCATTGTCTCCTAACTCTCTCTCTCTATTTTGTGCAAATCATCATTCATATCTTCATATCATTTATTGCTTGTGTTGCGTTGCATATATTCATATTGCCTATTCATCTTATATGCTTGTTTGTTTGTGTGTACCTCACTTGTACTTAACCACAAGAGCTTCATATAGCACCTCAACCCATATCTAGAGGAATCAAGAGGAGTTAATCCAGAGCCTTTCACGGGGAATTCGGCTACACTTGTGTGTTGTACTAAGTGTGTTGCAAATTTGTTTTTAAACTTCCGCATTTAGCCCATTTAGTTTCTAGATTAGCATTATCACCTATTCACCCCCCTCTAGGTGATTTACAATTGGTATCAGAGCCTACGCTCCTGATACTTTAGGCTTAACATCCTAGGAGTGAGATCCATTTGTTTGCTAATCTATTATTTGCATTTGCTTGTTTGCACACTCATATGGTTTACCATGGATTTCATGACCCCACCTAGTTTTGATCCTTCCAACATTGTTGTTTGGAAGTATAGGATGTCCATGTACCTAAAGACCCTAGGTTTGCATGTTTTCCTTGCCGCTACCAAGAGATGTTATCTTGGTGACCGCAAGCATTTAGGGGCCAATGCACAAGCCCTTGAGGCCATTAGAAGCACATTAAACAAAGAATATCTTATGCTTGCTTCTAACTTTGATTCCGCATTTGCAGTGTGGAATATGTTGACAACCACCACCTCCAAGCTTCAATTGCCAATCCAACCGGAGGAGTCTAGTGGAGAATCCGATTCTCAATGCTTCATGGTCCAAGGAATGACTCCCTTGAGGTACATTCGGAAACTCAACTAGATAGTTTTGATGCTAGTTCTTCATGTGATGATTATGTTGATGCTCATGCTTTGAATGAAGAACTCTCAATTGTTTGTGAAAAATTAATAGAAAAATATAAGATTTTGAAAAAGAAAAGTCTAGGCCTTGACAATAAAAATAAAAATTTGATTTCTAGACTTGACATTGTTTTGCAAGAAAAGGAGGAGATTTCTAATGAGAGGGATTCATTGAAATCTCAACTTGATTTTGCACTAAAAGAAAATGAATTTTTAAAATCTAAAAATGATTGCCATGTGATTTTAAAGAAAAATGAAAACTTGTCTTCAAGAGTTGATTTTGTTTTAAAAGAAAATGTTGCTTTGAAAAATAAAATAATCTCTATTTCAAATGATTTGAATGTTTGTTTGAAGAAGAATGATTGTTTGCAAAATAAGATTGATTCTCATGTTTGCCATGCTAGGGTAGTTCCATCTAAATCACCTATTGCATGTGCTACCCCTTCTTTAATTGAAAAAGATATATCTATGCTTAAGAAGAGTGTTGATTGTTTGGGCTCCACTTTGAGCCAATGTGTTGTGGGTCATACACGTTTGGAAACTTTGTTTCGAAAGAAACGAGTTCCATCTATTATGCATGCACACCCATCACGGCATACACATGCTTCCCACGGTCACCACCCTCACACTTTGTATGCTCATGTGTACACTTGTACACATTGTGGACGTAAGGGCCACCTTGCTAAATTTTGTTATGATCGTATACATGTTTCTAATTTAGCAAATAAATTTGTTTGGGTTAGGAAATGGTACTAACCCCCATGGACCCAAAAAGTTATGGGTACCAAAGACCACCCCTCTTGTATTTGATGTAGGAGTGGACTCTCACATGACGTGAGAGTAGCGGTACCTTGGAGTGGATGCGTTCCGAGCTTCATGGAAATCATTTGGATGCATCACTTTCAAGGGATGTTTGGTGGAGAGGACCACCTTGTTTTGGAGACATGGAGAGTTGCCTCATAGGTTTTGGTAACGATCCCTAACTCCCATTTATTTGCATGCTTTTCATGTTTATCATATATAGCATGTTTTATTGTTTATTGATTATTATGTCAATGCCATCTTATTAGATCCTTGACATACATGTTTAGCATTTTGAGACACCCATGTTTAATATGGACCATTATTTTTGTGTTCTCACCATTTGTTTAGCTATCATGTTTATCATAGGTTTAAAAAAACATGTGAATTTTCTTAATAATCATGTTTATGTTTATCATGATGGTTTATATCTTATTTTGATGCTTCATGCTTTGATTACTAGTTTAAATGTTAGTTTTTATTAAGACTAGGATTTATACTTGTACATATAGTGGGCCACAAATAAATCTATATATGTTTGAGTTTGAATGCTTATTTGAACCCATTAGATGTGCTAGTATAGTCTAGTTTTGATGATTCATACATTTTAGACTTGTATTCCCATTCTTGAATTTGTTTTATGTTTATATGTTTAACTTCATGTATATGTCTATTTTATCCAAACTATTGTTTATACATATACATCCTTTTGAGCCACGTGCCTTGATGCATATATCCTTGTGGACTCGTTGTGTTTGGATATGTATGTATACTTTAATTTGTATAGGACATACATATACCTTGAAGATTAAATAGTTTTGATGATTTTCATATTTTCTTATTTCAAGGAATATTGAGCTTATTGTCTTTCATGATTATGATCTTCACATTGTATTTGTATACTCACTTTTATTGTTTACTCATGTGTTTGTTTTCATGAGTCATATTTATGCTTAATTGAATTAGAGTGTTGACTATCATGTAGATTTCATGTTTATGAAAAATAATTTTATTTTATTCCTTACTTGAAGGATTTCGTACTAGTTTACAACTTTTCTTATAACTAGTTGCGATATTTTTCATTTGGTAGAGTTTTTCAAACAAACCTTATTTTCAAATCTATTTTTGAAAACCCCTACCATCTATGGGTGGTTGGATGGGAGATCATGCTCATGTATGCTTTATAGTGAAAATCATTTTAACTTGAACATGTATGGGTGGTAGTTATATGAGATATACACTTGATCATTATTGTTGTTTCAATTGGTATCATTGGATTCTTTCAATTGGTATCAATTTTGACATTTCTTGTATACTTGATGTAAAACCACCTGGATCGCAATCACCTTCAAATCGAGACCAAGATTAAAAGATAAAATTTGGGTTTCCACCCCTTACACCACGGGCTTCGCACCCAAAACTCAAGAGCACTCTCAAGAGAATTTTAACTGGAAAAGTTTTTATCATTCCATTAGTTCATTCCAATAGTTTCAGGGGCCTTATATAGGCTTTACAAAAGAGGGGTACTGTGAAATAACCGATGTGGTACTAAACGCCCACAAAGGAACACAAATAAAGGTAAAACACCTACTCAAATAAAAGCTGAAGCAAAATACTAAATAATAATGCTAAGACATGAAGAGATAAATAGGAGCCGCGTGATGTCCTCATCAATTCCCTCGGGGTGGGAGAAACTTGACCCTGTCGAGTGAGGACTCTCCTCACGAAGCATCTCAATCTGGCCAGGGTGGTGGTCGTGCTAGCAGCATGTGTACATCATGTCGAGACCATGGTGGCGGAGGAGGAGCTGGTCTCCGTGACAGATCGGTGGTGGAAGATAGCAGCACGATCAAGGAACATGGAGTAGAGCGAGGTGCATCGTCCTGGCTGAAAACGGAGCTGATACCAGGATCCCACGGGCTATCCAACTCGTAAGCAATCACCCTGTTATCAACTGTAAATTCCTGCAAAATACTATATGGGTATGCAGCAAATTTGTAGGGTTTATTGCCAATTGCTATCAGCCTAGTGATATCATCAATATGTGCAACAGGCAGATGCAATGCAGTAGGTATTCTAAGCATAACTCCTAACGATGGGAGAATGAGAGATATGATATGCCTAGAAGGACACACACCTAAAGATGGAGGTACAGAGGACTCGGATGCAAACTCTAAACAACCCGAAGAATAAGTATTAGAAACCATTTGCTGGACCTTGGCAAAAAATTCAGGTGACTCCCTAAAAGATGAATTGATAGGAATCACCATAAAACTAGGTTCAACACAAGGAGATTCGGCTAGCTGACTAGGCACAGTGGGTATGTTAGGCTCAACTGTCTCGTCCACGTCATCATTGGCACTATCAGAAGACTTATGAATTTCACCAATAATTTGTGTGACAGAATCAACTGCTATGTCTTCAATTATGTTAACAGTTTCAGAAGAAACTTGGACATCCTCAACAGTCTTCGAATCGTCAACTTCATCAGTGGACACAGTTCTAACAGGTTGACTTTCCGAGGGGCACTGATAATGATAATGTCCATAGCCCTTACATTTAGAACATTTGACCTTGGCATTGACTAGCGTCTTGAAAGTCACGTCCAATTTTAAGGCCACATCAAAGGCATCTTCAATGGTGTCTAGGTCATAGGGTCAGTAATCATAGCATGTTTTATTTTAGGCCGTAAACCCCAAATAAACCTAGTTAGGGTCTCAGAAGGGTGCTCTATCACTTCGCTACGACGGGTTAAGTCCTTAAATATGGTAATGTACTCATGAACGGACATACGACCCTGATGGAGATTGTGTAGCTGGTCTAAGTGGGAGTCCCTATCATGCTGATTAGTCATGATGACTCAAGCAAGCAAGCAGATGCAATGGAGAGCCCTAAAGTCGGTTAAACTAAATGCATGCACTAAACAAAAAATTCCATGAAGTTTAAGGCTCAAATGTAAATAAAATGCGTTCCTAAAATGATGCAAAGATGCAACCACTAGATCGACGCAAATAGCACTTCTACCAACAAATTATAGCAATCCGTATAGTAGTTGCAAGTAATAAACAGTTAATGAACTAGGTCAAGTTGTGATATCACCTGAGGTGGAGTCGTTCACGCCTGGGAAGGTGACCGTAGCTCAAACCTGAATGAGACTGCTGTAGGCGCGTAGTACTGGTCGTCACGAATCCACTGCCTCGAAAACGGCTCGATTTGGACTCAAAACGAGCCCTGAATGACCTCTGGAAGATAGGCTGCGATTCTGGACTGAGTCAGGAAAACTAGATCTGGACTGAGTCAACTCAGTGAGTTAACCCGGTTGCTGATGTCAGCAGTGACGTCACTGAAGTGGATCGGGTCAGGTTCAGGTGCAAATCGCTCTACCCGATCAAACCCAGACCCGCAACTTGCTGAGCTCTCTTAAAAACCCAAACGGGTTTTAAAATGGTCGGTTGGGTTTGGATCCAGCCCAACCGCTTGCGGATTTGGGCCAAGCCCACTTAGAAACCGGGTTGGGATTTAAACTATGTGTTTGATTTAATTCTCACCCGCACCCAAATCTTCACTTCCTCCTTCGTTCGCGGGCTAGGGCACAGACTGAGCGGAGCCGGCGGCGCCTTGAAGAGATGGTGGAGCTCCGACGAAGTTCAGGTGGGATCGGTCGGAGGAGAGGCTCTGGGAAGTTGCCGATAGGTCGAAGACGTCTTCAGAGGGCTTCGATGATGGCTCTGGCGGCATAGGAGGGCGGAGGAGATGGCGGCGACTGAAGCTATCGCCGACGAGGTTCCCCAGCAAAGCACGACGTGGCGTCGGGATGAAGAAGGCGGTGACGGTTCCGGTCGGCTCTGTCTGCTCCGATCTTCTCCGAAGAGGCGTCACCGACTAGATCTGATGTCGGAAGGGGCGGCGGCGACGGTGTTGGAAGACGGCGGCGTCGGGAATTGATGGCGTGACTGTCGACGATGGAGTGGTGGAAGAGATCTCGCTGCGGTGGAGGTTTCCCGGTGATGATGGCGGTGGGGATCTTCTCAGGTCTGCGCGGCGGTGGCGTCGGCTTCGTCGGCGGTGGAAGACTTCGGGGTGCGGCAGAGGTATTGCGGAGGCGGAGATCTTGCGTGCTTGTCGCCGACTCTGTTAAGAGGCGATGGAGGAGTTGTTGGCGGCGGAAGGTGTCGACGTCGGAGGACGTGGACGGGGGTGGTGTTGCAGCGGAGCGATGGGTGTCGGACGGAGATGAGGTGGGAGCCTTGATTGGCCCTGTCGAGCTCTGGTGGCGGCGAAGGCGGCGGGATTGTGATGGGGAAGATGAACAGTGCCGATTGGGATTTTCAGGGAATTTTCGACGATGTTTTTTTTTTTTTTTCACTGTAATTTTCTTTTTCTTTTTTTTTGCAACAGTGTAATTTTTCTTTCTTTTTCTTTTTTTTTTTTTGGAATGGATCTGGAATAGATCTAGGGTTTTTGGAATATAGATCTAGGGTTTGGGTGAAAAAAGTTAAAAAAGAAAATTTGAAGGGGATTGAAAACCGTGCTCTGATACCAAAATGATGTAAAACCACCTGGATCGCAATCACCTTCAAATCGAGACCAAGATTAAAAGATAAAATTTGGGTTTCCACCCCTTACACCACGGGCTTCGCACCCAAAACTCAAGAGCACTCTCAAGAGAATTTTAACTGGAAAAGTTTTTATCATTCCATTAGTTCATTCCAATAGTTTCAGGGGCCTTATATAGGCTTTACAAAAGAGGGGTACTGTGAAATAACCGATGTGGTACTAAACGCCCACAAAGGAACACAAATAAAGGTAAAACACCTACTCAAATAAAAGCTGAAGCAAAATACTAAATAATAATGCTAAGACATGAAGAGATAAATAGGAGCCGCGTGATGTCCTCATCAATACTCATATATGTTTGTATGTATGTATGCTTTCATTTCAAAGAATATCAATTTCAATTGGTATTTATTTTTCATACATATATATGTTTGTGTTTATGCTAAGCTTGAGTTTCAATTTTGTTTCAATTGATTAGTTTTTCAATTGCTTTTCAATTGGTATCTCATTTCAAGCCTACGCATTATTTTTGTTGGTATTTCATAAAGGGGGAGAAAATTCGATTTTCATATTTCAATTGTATTTGTATTTCCACTCCTTGCCTTATGATAGAAAATAAAAAAAATTTTGATATCATATACTTAAAAGGAAAAATACTCTATTTTGATATCAAGATGTTTATTTGAATGTTTTAAAATTTGGTATCTCAAATTTTGTTTTAAAAGATAAATACAAAGTTTTGATTTGTTTTGCCTATATGCAAGGAGAGCTTAACATCTCTTCTACATATAGATTCATGATGAGTGTATCTTGTATTGAAGAGTTTGACAATCTCTTCTTTATGTGGTACACGTGTGTAGGGGGAGCTTCACATCTCCTCTTATGCATTACATAGTGTACGTTATGTGAATTAGGGTTTGTCATCCCTCCTTCATGTAATGTATCTATGTAGGGAAGCTTCACATCTTCCTCGTCATGAATGTATATCGCATATATTATTTATTGATTGATCTATGTTTACTTTCAATTGGTATCAAAATGCTACTTTGACATATTTTCAATTGGTACCTTAATTGATTGTCACCCCTATTTGATTTTTGCTTTTGTTTTAGACAAAAAGGGAGAGAACATAATTTTTTATTAACCCTTTATTGATTCGTTGTTTCAGGGAGAGAAAAATTTATTGATTTGGTTTTGCTTTTACCCCTTATTGATTGTTTCTTTGTATTAAAAAGGGGAGAAGATTTTGTTTTGTTTTGGTTTTTACCCCTTTGTTGATGATTGACAAAAAGGGGGAGAATTATTTGAGAAGTTTTATATATGCATATTTATGTGTTGCATATATTAAGTTTAATTTAGTTTAATTTTAATTGGTATCTAGAGCATGTTTTGTTTTCGAACATTTCATTGGTATCTAGAACCTTTTTATTGTTTATGCATATTTATGCATTCATGTTTAAGAGCCTTCATTTCATATTCATTATGTTTATTTGTTTATGCATGAGTTAAGGGGGAGCTTCTTTGAAACTTAACTTTAATCCATGCATATATAACTCCATGAGTTTTGTCATCATCAAAAAGGGGGAGATTGTTGGCCCGGAGGCCTTCCTCTCTAGTTTTGATGATGATTAACTCATGTAGTTATATTTACTAATAATCTTGTGATTTTAGTTTCAGATCATTTAGCAAGATATTAGTTGGTGATTGCTTCAAAAAGAGGAGTTTGGAAGCCTTCACTTGGTGATATCCCGTGCCCGAGCATCAAGATCATACCTTTGCACTCGATGGATCACGTTTGGGATCGAGTCGGCTTGAAGATTGAAGATCGTCAAGAAGACTTAGGTATCCTACTTTAGTTTAGTGTGTTTTAGATCCATTTGTAAAGCTTAGTATAGTTGATATGCTCAAGTGCACAACACTCACAAGTTTTATGTTTTGAATTTGGTTTTCATGAATAGATTGATCAAAACAAGTTTACTTTGTTTTTATGTATATTAGATGTGCTCAATATACATACATGCTTCATATCTTAAACAAACTTATTTTGATATGTCTATTCATGTGTTTTAGGAAAAATCAGATTTCCTATTGAAAAATACAAGTTTGATAAAATACATGTTTTGGTTTTTGATAAAAATGTTAAAACACAAAAATGGTTTCAAATTGCTTGATATTTGAGTTGAAATTTTTATCACATGTTTATATATCAATGCAAAATGATAAAACTATTTTGGGTATTTTTACAAGACTTAAAAGTATTTTTAGAAATATTTTTAGCATGTGTTTCTGTCCCAGAATAGTGGCTGACAGGCCAGGTCGGTCGACCGCACCAAAGGCCGGTCGACCCTTGCGGTCGACCGACGTGCACAGGCTTGTGCACGTTTGGCAGACACAGGGACGGTCGGCCGGGCGGCCGACCGGATCAGAGAGTCTGCTCTCTGTATCTGGGCGGTCGGCCGTGCGGTCGACCGGGTTGCCCCAACGGTCACATTTCTGACCGTTGGCGGTCGGCCGGCCGGCCGACCGCTAGGCCTATCAGGCTGCCAGATCAGCCTAACGGCTAGTTTTGTTTTGGGGCTATAAATACCCCATTGCTTGGTGTTTTTAACTAAGTTTTTAGGAGCTAAAATTTCTCTCTATTCTTTGTGTTTAAAAGAAGTTTTCAAAAGAGTTTAGTGCCAAAAAGATTCATCTATTTGTTTTTAAAGTGTTTTGTTTTATTTCAAAGAAATTAGGTTTTTGGAAAGTTTGTTTTTGATCTAAAATTTCCATATCTATTTGGTATTTTCCCAAGAGTATTTCTTTGATCAAAACACTTTGTTTTTCCACACTTGAGCTTATCTTCTATCCTATTCTATTTAGGATCTTTGTTTGTGGAAAAAGGAAAGAGGTTTGTGGTTGAGACATACCACTTATTGTAAACCCTTGATTTCTTGAGTTGCTCCCTCTTTGGTAGAGGTTGAGGTTGTTATATTGGGTTGGTGTTTGCTCCCTCTTTGGTAAAGGTTGAGGCTTGTGGTTTGCTCCCTCTAGTGAGAGGTGGAGTTTGGTTTGTATCCCTCTTCGGTAGAGGTGATTGTGTTGGTTGTTGTATTGGCTACGGGCCTACCCCTCGGTTGTGAGGCGGAGTTTGAGAGAGGAGTTCGGTACTCCTATTGTTGTAACAAATCCTCCTCAGTGGAGGTTCCCTCGGTGAGAGATAGTGGATTGGAAATCCTTCACGGTGGTGAAGGCGGGGATGTAGAGCTAGGGGCTCGAACCTCTAAACATATCTTGTTGTTAGCGTTTAATCCATTGTCTCCTAACTCTCTCTCTTTATTTTGTGCAAAACATCATTCATATCTTCATATCATTTATTGCTTGTGTTGCCTTGCATATATTCATATTGCCTATTCAACTTATATACTTGGTTGTTTGTGTGTGCCTCACTTGTACTTAACCACAAGAGCTTCATATAGCACCTCAACCCATATCTAGGGGAATCAAGAGGAGTTAGTCCAGAGCCCTTCACGGGAAATTCGGCTACACTTGTGTGTTGTACTAAGTGTGTTGCAAATTTGTTTTTAAGCTTCCGCATTTAGCCCATTTAGTTTCTAAATTAGCATTATCACCTATTCACCCCCCTCTAGGTGATTTACATATATTATATGTGTATTGTATATATATGCGCGCGTGTGTATTGCATTGTGTGTGTATATGTATGTGCGTGTGTATGAATTCTTGGAGGGAGTATGTAAATGTGAATATGTGGCATATACGTACAAATTGTTGTACATGTTTTACAAAGGGAGAGATCGGAGGGAAAACATGGGCATTATATGTATATATATATAAATATATTGGAGGAAAGTGGTAGGGGAGAAGAGTAATATGTGCATATATGCATGGTATGTTATATGTGTTGTATTTGTGAGATATATGTGTATAAATGCAATATGGAACGACTATCTGATATGTCGTGAGCTCTTATGTGCAAAGTATTGAGATGGATTTGGATAAAATATATATCCAGTGAACTACGAGATATTATTACAAAAAAATAATAAAATGAATAGCAAAATAAATTGAACTTTTCCGATTGATGAATCGTATCACTTGAATACCTATTATGTTGGCTTTGTCTTTATTGTATCATCAAGCTCATTTTTATTTTATCCAATCCATTTTCATGCTTAGTACCTGATGCATAACTCATATTTTATATTATTATATGTATACCACTATTTGAACTCCTTGCATGGCTTTACTCACTGGGCTGTCGAGCTCACACTTTAAATTAATAATAATTTAAGGTAACAATAAGAGCAAGGGCCCGGCTTAAAGATGCTTGGACGTCTCTTTTGAAAACTACAAAAAATCCAACTAATGAAATTTATTTATGTTATGTCACCAATGAATAGTTTGATGCTTGTACATAAACAGTAAACTTGATATGTATGCTATATTGTATCTATAGGGCTTGTAAGTTAGATGATTTGATCTTTGCACATGTATAAAGATAAATGTGTAAATGTTAATATTAAGTTGATGATGGATATGATTATTATGTTTGGATTGAAGATACCATGAGGGGCACTCTCAAGTTTATATATATTGTGCTTGTTGATAGCTGAGACTGTGATCTCGAGGATGTGATAAGTAGGTCGGTTATGAACGAAATTATATACTGTGATGTATGACACTATAGTAATTACAGAGAAATGCTGTCGAAATTTAGAAAAAAAACACCGGAAATTATGTGGATTGAGTATATTATGTGGATTGAGGATTATAGAAACTGGGATCGTTACAAAGCTCGATGCATGTGTTTTAATGCCAAATTGCCTAATAGTTTCTGGACTGAAGCAGCTAGCACGAGGTTTATTTGGTGGACCATTCTCCAGCAAAAGTCATCAATTGATAAACTCTAAGTGAGATATGGTAGTGAGATATGGTTTGGAACATTGTAGATTATTCTAGTCTTAGAATATTTGGTTATCCTGCATATTATAATCTTAGTGAGGGAAAATTAAATGGTAGGATTAAGAAGGGAATTTTTCTTGAGTATGGTGATGGGGGACAAGGGTTATAGAATTTGGCCTTCTGATTCTAAATTCATATATAGCAAAGATGTTACATTAGATGAAAATTCTATACTTCACCCGAGAAAAGAGTCTATCACTATAAGAAAGAAAATGATGTCAGCAAAGTAGAGTTTCCCATGCCTCCAAACAGGAACCACCAAACAGGAACCATGAGGATGGTCCGCTCAGGAAATCAGAAGGATGTACATGAGCTAGACACACAGCAACAACAGCACAAAGAATAACCATAGAACATTGCCTATAATCGAGCACGAAGGTGATCCACCTCAATAATATGATTTTGTAGACCTGGTAGCGTATGCACTCAATGTAGAAGAGATGAAGATGTCAGAAACCACCATCATGAAGTTATCCCATTTAATGGTTCCGCACAGTGGATTGTTGTTATGGGTGAGGAGATGGAGTCTCACAAGAATCAGGCAAGAGAACTTGTGAAGCCACCGAAAGAGAGAAATATTGTCGACTACAAATGGGAAACAAGGTACAAGGCTTGTTTGGTTGCGAAAGGCCACAGTCAGAAAGAGGGAGTGGATTTCAATGAGATATTTTCTCTAGTTGTAAGACATACGTCTATTCCGATATTACTTGCTATGATAGCACATCAGGATCTAAAGCTAGAGCATGAAGACAGCTCTTCTTCATGGAGAGCTGGAGGAGGATATCTTGATGAGTCAACCAGAAGGGTTTGTTGTTCTGAAAAAGAAAGATCAAGTTTGCAAGTTGCAAAAATTCTTATGTGGGTTAAAGTAGTCCTCAAGCCAATGGTACAAGAGATTTAACAATTTCATGGTGGATCATGGCTACAATAGGAGTTCACACGACAGTTATGTTTATCATAGGAGGGTCAAGGAGGGCTTCTCGTCTACTTGCTCTTGTATTTAGATGATATGCTCGTTGCATCTCGAGACATGACAAACATTCAGGACTCGAAGGTACTTTTGAGTAGTGAGTTGATATAAAGGATGTTGGAGCAGCTCACAAGATTTTGGGAATGGAGATACACAGTGATCGCAAGCAACAAAGCTTTTCTTGTCACAGGAGAGTTACAGTCATAAGGTACTGAAGAGGTTCAGTATATTAGGCGCGAGACCTATGAGTACTCCATTAGCAACTCATTTCTGTCTTTCAGGTGATCTTGCACCTCAATCTAAAGCAGAATCGGAATATGTCTCGAGTCTCGTATACTATTGATTTTGGGAGTTTGAAGTACACTATGGTATGCACTAGGCCAGATATTGCAGATGCAGTTAGCGTGGTAAGCATGTACATGGGATAGCACAGGAGGAGCACTAGGAGGCAATGAAATAGATACTTGGGTATCTTAGAGGAACGATAGATGTTGATCTTATTTATGGAGGAGATGATACAGTTTTAGATGTGACATGTTATTCAAATTTGGATTATGTCGGAGATCCTTGATGCGAGAAAATCATTGACTGACTATGTTTTCATCAGCTGGAATGCTTCTTTACATTTTTCATTCTCAATTGCATTACCATGGAGGCAAAATATAAGGCACTAATGGAAGCAGCTAAGGAAGGCATGTGATTAAAAGAGTTGGTTAATGATGTTGGGCTTCAACACAACAACAACCAACAACAACTAAGCCATTTGTCCCAAGTATTTGGGGTAGGCTACATGAACCAAAAGAGAATTACGCCAGATCGAGCACATGGATCAGCTTTCTCCACTCATTCCTATCGAGCAATATGCCTTCACTAAGACCTTTAGCCTCTATATCTTGTCTTATTACCTCCATCCATGTTTTCTTCGGTCTCCTCTGCGCTCTTTTAACTTGCCCTAAATTGATATGCTCTACTCGACGGACTGGCGCATCTATAGGTCTACGACGCACATGACCAAATCATCGTAGGCGGTTTTCTCTCATTTTTTCTTATATAGAGACTACACCTATCTTAGTACGAATATCCTCATTTCTCACCTTATCTCTCCGCGTGTTACCACACATCCAACGAAGCATACGTATCTCTACTACACTCATCTTCTGGGCATGATGTCTCTTTATAGCCCAACATTTTGTGTCATATAATAAGCTGGCCTAATAGCAGTCCGATAAAACTTTCCCTTCAGTCATAACGGAATGTTACGATCATATAAAACTCTTATTGTGCTCCTCCATTTTAACCAGCCAGCTTGGATCTTATGATTGACATCACTATCGATTTTCCCATCCTTTTGGATAATAAAACCCAAGTACTTAAAATGACTACTCATCGGTATTTCTTGTTCATCTAGTCTCACAATACTATAATCTCGGATTCCCTGCTTACTAAATTTACACTCCATATACTCTGTTTTGGCCCTATTTAATCTAAACCTCGAGATTTTAGAGTTTGCCTCCATAACTCCGCCAGTGTCCTGTTCACTGTCTGTTCCAAGTCAGGATAAAAGATGAGGGTTGTGGTACGCCTGAGACAGCTAATGTAAAACATTGTCACATACTATGAACATAAACCAAGAACTAAATTTCGATGTTGGGCTTCATCAGGAGAAAATTATAGTATTCTGTGACAGTCAAGGTGCTACATATTTGACTAAGGATCAGGTCTTTCATGACAAGACAAAACACATCAATGTGAGGTATCATTTCATCTGTGCTAAGAAGAGGATTGAGGTAAAGAAGATTGATACAGTCAGCAATCCAGCAGACATGTAGACCAAGCCTGTTCCCACTCGCAAGTTTATACATTGCTTGGACTTCCTAAGAGATAGCCCTTGAGGGGCATTTGGCATTAGCAAATTGCTGATTCAATTATTATTTTTTCCCCACACTTGTTGAGAAGTATTCTGAAGATTCTGTATTAGAAAACAACTTTAGGTTATAAAAGGTTTGTTTCCAACCATCATGGGATCATCTTCGATTTGAGAATTCTATCATCTCTAAGAGAGCCTTGAGATCTGTGAATCTCTTTTATATTTTGTTATTTTTCTCTTCTGAATAGTGAAACTATCTATTGCCGTCGAGGACGTAGAACTTGCTCCAACCTCATTAAAATTTGTGTTTGCGGTTGTTATTGATCTCTATTTCTGTTCTAACCCTAACTTGTACTTTTATTGGATGCATTTGCGGCCATAAATTGAGATAGGTCGAAACATTCTGTTGTCACCAGACAAACGTCGGCTAAAAGTTGACTCATTGCCTCTTGTCACTAGGAAACTGAAAGAAACTCTCAGAAGCGTGAAGCATCTCGGTGGTGCTTTTTGTTGGGTGCATACCATAGTGTGGTACCAGGGTGAAGTTGTAACAAGTTACTAAGTTAGACGTGTAATTTGTTCAGTCACACCCAAATCTAGAGCCATCATATGCATAGTGGAGATCCGATCTTAAATAAATTTCCAGCTCAACATGATAAAAGTATGTCGGCCACAGCTATAGTGACACATTAATCTCTCTCATACATCAAACTTCACTGCACAATAGTAGCTCAACTTGATAGTCATATGAAGTTGATAGTCTCTTTGATAGTCAGTTGCAAGAGAAGATCAGCTTGAAATAGTCAACAATGGAAAAACACCTGGGACATATAGTTATATATGTGCTTGCAATCGAGGTACGTAGCTTGAAAAGGATCAACTGATTAGTTTACAAACTGGAAAGAGTTGAGACTAGTCTATGTATGGTCAATGAAGATTAAACAGCAGGAAAAAGATGTCATAAACATAAGAGTTTGTAGAACATTTTTAACTTTTAATGTAAGTACTATGATTTGTAAATAATTTATATTAAAAAAATGATGCTACATATCATTTATTAATAAATTAATTTAATTTATTACTAATAATGATATGAGATATAAACGTAAACATGAAGCCCAAAAGTTTATGGCCCTACCAACAGTGTATAGTAGCTGAAGCGCAGGACCTTAATGGTTCACCATTTGATCTAAATAAAAATCAGACTTGTCCTGCAACATAGGGGACACGAGGAGTCTGAGAGGAACTACCAAGCATTGTTCGAGCCATTGTCGAAGCATCCCAAGAGTTAGTCCTGTCTCAAAAAAGAAATTTAATATGAGCCAAATTAGTTCTGAATTTTATTAGAAAAATTTCGCAACAGCCACCTACTTTCTTCTATAATTAGGAAAATGCCACCCTGCTATTTTTATCTGCTACAGCCTCATCCACATAAGCATAAACAGATTCCTTCCAACCACCACTTTATATATTTTTATTTCCTCTTTTACATTTCCCCATCGCTCCAGACGTTGCTCTCCCCTCAACCTTGACCCCGATGCAGAGTAATTCACGAGTCGACCAGTGTGGCCAGGTCGTCGTGGGGTTGAAAGGGGGCCCGGAGCCCCCGGACCAAAATTTTTTTTGCGATCGACCTTCACAGATCTTCTCTGTTTGTGCTCGCGATGAGTTTTGTTTGTGTTTTGTGATCGATGTGGTATTTAAATTCGAAAAGCATTGGAGATCATTCGATGTCAGTGAACGAGAGTTTGCTGATGACAGCGATGCTGATACGAGTATTGCGACTCATGATCGCAGTCCTCTATGAAGACTACGAGTCTTTTATTAGAACAATGCGATTATGATTACAGTCCTTTTATTAATTGAACATATTAGGGCATGTCGCAAGGACTGCGATTATTATCGCAGTCCCAATCTAGGCTGAAAAATTGTGTTTTGTGAGGATTGGCATCATGAACAGTCCTAATAAAGACTAAACAATAAGACATTTTTGTGAGGACTGCGATTATGATCACAGTTCTAATAAAGAGGACTGCGATCAAACTCAGAAACATGCAAAAAGAATAGGATTGTCTATTGCACATGGTTCACAGTCGCGGTCTCGGCCACCGACTCGGTGGGCACTGAGACGGATCGATCTCAGTAACTCGGATCAGTATCGGGCGATACGCGCAAAACGCTACTGTCGCTACATAAAAAGCTAAAAAAAATTCTGAAATCACGATAAATTTTAAAAAATGTATACATCCACGTTCATGTATCACATGTCCAAATTATATCACTAAATATAAAGCGAAAGTATAAATACACGTCGTCGATAGAAGCATATCAAAATACATATACAATATAATAAATTGAACAAACTACATTCATAAATACATGCTAATATAGTTATTTCCACATTAAATTGCGATAAGGCACAAAATTATCATCATAATGCCGAGTCGACCAAGTCAACTCCGATTCTCGACCTAGTCAGTCTCCTTTGAGTTGAGTAGACCGATTCGTGACTCTGACTCGTCTCGGAGTGGGCCAAGACGGATACGACTCGGCCGACTCGTCTCCGACTCGGCCAGTCTTTGAACCGTGCTATTGCAGTCCACAAAAATAAAGTTTTTTTAATGAGGACTGTGACTGCGACCTGCAATTATGATCGCAGTCCTCAGAAATAAAGCTTTTTTATGAGGACTGCTATCATGGTCATTGTCCTCAGAATGGGGATTTTTTTAGGACTGCAACTATCTCCTCTATAGCAATCCGCATTTTCAAAATGGTCCGCTTTTTCAAGCGATTACTGCGGGGCATTTTCGTCTCTCGCCGCTGAGGAACGCTTTTGCGCTTGACACGTGGGCGCATGTGGTTGGTTTAAAAAAAGAAATGGCTGAAGCGAATAAAATTATGAAACAAGGTGTTTTTTCCTAATTACGGTTTGACAGAGGGGGCTGTAGCGAAATCCTCCATTTTATTAATATTTTGAAATATACATTTAAGGTAGCATATTACTCAATGAATTTGTTTACTTTTGTGAGACAGTTTTGCTCATCTTCATGTAAGATAATCTTACTCAAATTATTTTTAAGAATTTGATTGAAGAATTTTGCGTGGGGCTAATCAATTCCCATGAGCCAAACTTGTTACCCTTTTTATGTTTACAATCAACTTAAAAAAAAAAATTAAATAAAAGAATGCACTCCAACTTCTAACAGACACCCAGACATCAAATTGAACCCCAACTAACAAAGTCTTAATAAAAATGAAAAAAAAACTTTTAGATAAGTTTTGCCCTGTCTAATCTGGCAAATTAGGCTTCATCAAGTCAAATGCAATACTCACTCCATTTCTAGTATACGCATCCTGAACATGACAAGGGTTCTCTTTGAATTTTGGGACAATCAAATCTTAAGTTATAAAGAGTGACTATTTGTAAGGTTGGCTGTAATTTACTCAGTTTGGATTACCTCAAACAAAATCAATGTGCCAAATTATATTAATGAATTAAAACACAGAGAGTGAACAACATTTTGAAAGCATGAGAATCTTACCAGTAGAGCCCACCTTGTTCCAAAGAGCCTGATAGTCTTCAATGGTGAGGCCTTCATCATCGAGTCGCTTCCATGTGTTAATGGACTCTACTCCTCCCCATTCACCACTTTCAGTCTTCTCTAGATAAGCGGATACTACTCTTGCCCTCCTCGGCCACCCAGCCTTCCCGTAGGCATGATACCCGAACCCACCGGCATAACAGAGATGAACATCACTGAGCTTCCCACAAAAGTCATTCTTGTGATCATGACCGACGAGTGCAGCCTTCACGTCCCCAGCCCCTACCATTGTTTTGAAGAAGCCCGAGTTATACCAGGGTGAGCCGATCCCTTCTTGCTTCACTCCTAAAACATCCTTTTCATCAAAACTCTTGAACTCCGGCAACGGGATATGGAAATACGTTAGGGCCGGCGCTGGATCTTTCTGCGGGTTTGGTTCGCTTGTGTACTCTTCCTGCAACAAAGAACAGGTGCAAGTTTTTCAAACTCATGAGCCCTATAGATACATACAGATTTTGGTATGAGTTGGTTAAAGTTGTTCGCTGCCCACCTGCAGGCGGGATGATGTTTGCTTGAACCAGTCCTGTTGAGATTGCTTAATCCAACCATAACCAAGAAAGGGAATCGGGGAGAACATATAGTCCCCCGCTATCAAGAAAGTACAAGTTGAGCACAGACTTGTTTGCGAGACTCGATCGCTCAGCCCCGGCCACTTCCAAGTTATAGTTCCCGAATCCATCGATTTTCATATTGGTGGGTTTAATCCCGACAAGGTGTAGGGCTTCCCGACAATGTACTGCATCACTTCTTCGCGAGACAGCGTGCCTTCCTGATCATGGTTGCCGAGAACTGCGGCCCATGGCAGCTTGAGATCGATGACCGGCTCAAATGCCATGTCCATCGATTTGGTTGCATTGGTCGAGTCTTTGCCATAGATGTTGTCACCTGCTCCAAAAGCTCAACACATGAGTATATTTCAATTTTTTTATTGTTATATGAAAGATTGTGATTGTATGAAAAGAACTAATAGGGAAATATTTGCATCAACTTTCTAGGCTTTCCTTACTTTTCCTGTTTGTTTGAGAACCAAAAAACATTACTTACATCATCAAAATCCCAGTAATTTAGGGCATGTTTTGGTATTTTGGAAGAGAGGGAAAGAAGGAAGAGAGGGTTCCTCAGCTCTTCAGTGAATGGGGTGTTTGACGGGAAGAAGGAAGAGAGGAAGAGGAAGGAAAAGAAGAGAGAAAGAGAGGGGGTAAGAAAATTGATTTTCCAACCTAGATCGGCGAGCTCCGACTTTCTTTGCGGTGAATTTGGGCAGAAGAGATTTGAGGAAGAAACCGACCCTAATCCCGCGCCGATCCGAGTCAGTTCTAGCTCGGATTTCTTCCTTTCTCTTCCCCTCATCTTCCTCAGCGATCCAAATACCAGAGAGCGGAAGAGAGGTCTATTTCTTCCTTCTTCCTCTCTCTTCCAACAATACAAACAGGCCATTAGTATTTGCATTTTCAACCCAATCTGACAAGTATCAGATAATATTAATAGAAATGACAAGAAGTTTGATTGGATCTTTTCCTATACAAACAAACGTGATTAAATAGTAAAGATTTAATAATGAAAAGTTAAATAGTAAAAAATATTTATTGTGGGCCAATTAAGTTTCTCTTAATTGTTGTTTTTTTTTCTATACAAACAAACAAGTTTCTATGGGCCTGTTTGTTTAAAAGAAAAAGTATAGGAAAAGAGGAAATGTGGGTTCTATATCTTTGTTTTCCTCTTTTTCCATCTGGTTTTAGTTTGGATGAATGCAAGAAAAATTTGCTGATATCAGCATTACATCAGCATTTTCTTACTTCTAATTTCAACCTAAAAAACATTGAAATGGACTGAAAATCTGACACAGATGAGTCCCACACTTTTTCATTTTGAGAAACGGGCTGGGGTTGGCTCCAACATGGAAGGACCTGGTGATGGTCCTTCGCTCCGTGGACCGTCCATCACAGCTATTTGTTTAGTTTCCTTTTAAGTTTGTAAGTCTTTTCATTTTTCTTTTAGTTAGTCGAGTCAATTTTAGTGAGTCTTTTATTTCTCACTTTTTCTAACCTATGTGCCGAGTTTATTATAAGTGATACAGGATAAGTAAGGATGCATCCACCACTCAAAGTATTTTTGTTACTTCAGCAGTTGGGTTCTCTAGTGCACTGTAAATATTTTAATTTCTAGCAATATTGTGTTTCACATATTTTACCCATGCATGCTTGAATTGGATGATTTATTCTTTGGTTATGTGCATGTATGTGGATGTGTGTATCATATGTTATACTCGTTCTATCTATGTATTCATGTGTGTGCATGAGGACATGGCACAACTTAGGTATGCGGAGAGATTCACTTACGTTCTTTTCTTTCTAGGGTTTTTATTTTCGTGTAAAAAATTGTAAAATTTTTTAAAAAGAAAAAAAAACTCTACAAATAGTTAGCAGGTATGCAAATTAGCATCCATGGGTGAATTTCAAAGGTGAAATCAAGATATAGGAGTCTTGGAGTCTTAAAATGTAATATCCCTAATTAGTAATAATCAATGTAGGTATTCTCATTCAAATGTCTGGTTTTTAAAAAATTTAATGATTTTTACCGGTTTGGTTGTTATTATTGCTGTCACTGTTGTTCTGTTGTTCCAAAAAAAAAATTGTGATATTTTTGTTTCTTTGAAAAGTTTTAGCTTTAAAACTTTCTGAAATTTCTATTTCTAATTTTGTCCTGTTGGTGTCTAGATTGCATTGATATGATCGATCTGGGCTTTCAAGTTATTTTCACTTGAATGTTATCGAATTTAAGTGGATTTTGCGATTCTCTGTTTAGTTTCAGTGATTATATATAGTAGTCAGCTTATTTTCTGAAGATGGGTTTTTATTGACTTTCCTAGTTTTTCCTACTCGTTAAATGTTTTAACTTTTAAGTTCCGTTACTATTTTCATTTCTTAAATAAGGTTATGCCTTTGTTTTGGAATAAATTAGTCTAATGTTTTAAAGCATAATTATTCTAATATTTGCTTGTTACAGCAACCAGGAAGTCGATGCTAAGCACATCAAATTTATAAATCTTTAATTTTAGCTTGGTTTTTCTTATCCTTTTGGTGGTTGGCTGTTGGAAAGTATTTAGAGAACTTGTTCCTTGAGCAACTGAAAAGGATTGTCAAAGTTCATCTCTCTTTGTAAATGATTTGGTAATCTTATTAGAACTTATTTGTGTTGTCGTATTTACCTTACATTGTTTTTTTTTTTTATCCACTGAAACAAACCATCATTTGAAAGGTAAAACTTTTACCATCTTAGTTAGCCCAGAAAGTTCCTAACATTTGAAGATTTTTTTTTATTAAGATCATCTTCATTTCTTACCAGTTCTATCTGTTATATGATGAAAAACTTGCTTACTATGCTAAGTATGTAACAAAACAATACTTATTGATGATTAAAATTCCAACACTATTTAAAAGCCAAGGGTGCTTGGGAGTTTTATATCCTATGGAATGCAATCTCCTAATTTGTTATATTGTCATATGTTTAGGGGGGTTTCTTTGAATATTATTTTGTTAGCTTCTATTTTTCTTAAAGAAACCTTAAATATTTGATTTTTTATGTTTACAGTTTGCAAAAGAATCAGAAAAGATTGGGTGCTAATTTAGGAAATTGGCAAGATCGTTTATACCCTGGTTGGGTATTCTGTTTTTGTGCTTTACATTATATGGATATGTGTGTGCGTGCGCGCGCGCGCATGCATGAGTGTACGCCTATGTATGTGTGTATATGTATGCAATTGTATATGTTGGGTATATGTGTGTGTATGTATTATGTTAGTATGTGTATGTATATATACGTGTATTTGTATATCAACGTGTGTGTTGGGTTGCGTGTTACAGCGATACGGGCCACTCGCGAGATCCGCTGGATCCGTGCTCGTTGTGGACCAATACGCTGACGATTCGAAAATCGACCCATGTGATGATCCGGGGATCCATACCAATTCATGCAGTGGAGACCAAAGGGCGATTTGATTCCAAAATCGCATCATTTCATGTGAGTATTCTTTGTTTATTTATTGATTATTTCGGTATTATTTCACGTGAGTGCTTTTAATTTGTTCCAATAGACGTTATTTTATGTTTAAATAATGCTCATGTTTAATTATTGTTCATGCACGTCAATTATTGTTCATGTTCACATATTAAATACATAATGAATAAACCCCAAAAGATTTTTTACCGATTCTGAATAAATATCATGATACCACTTAAGTAACTTGACTGATTATACATGATCCTACCTGATAAATATATTGTTCATGTTATTAAAAAGTTACTGGGAAAATATCGTTAGACCGTAACGCTTGATACAGCTCTATTCATCGTATACACGGTTACTGTTACTGTTTACTGTTCTTATTATTGTTCACCGTATATACGATTACTGTACTGTTATTATCACTGTCACCACATCGTCCCAGTATTTTAGTAATATAGATATTGATTGTTTAACAGAAGTATATAACAATGTAAATGGATAACTTACACTGAAATTGGGAATATTGATGGAGAAACAGTATCTGTATTTTGGGTAGACCTAGGATATAAGTTGCGCAGCCAACTTACAGTTCCACCGCAGGGTTCCGGGGGATGACTGACATCCCATCTGTTTATTGTTTCACAGTGTTACTGTGAGTATTATTCCACAGTGATACTGCAAGTACTGTTACTGTTACTAAATACCTAGCGATAGGGCCTGATTCAGCGTCAGGCATCTGGCCGTGGTCCCGGTATGTACGGGACCCATCTAAACATGGATAATGTCTTCAAATATAAACTGTCTAAAAATCACTAAAGACAAGTCGTCAAATGTAGAGCCCAAACTTCAAACGCAAGGCTGATAAAATCATTGACGCAGTGTCAAGACGCGAGGATCGAAACCCGTGTCTCAACGTCACTGCAAAGCCAAGACGCAGGGCTCAAAACCCGCGTCTCAGCATCACTGCAAAGCCAAGACGCGGGGCTCGAAGCCCACGTCTTAGCAGAGCTCGACGCCTGCATCTCAATACCATAGAAATGCCAAAACGCAGCGCTCGAGGCCCGCGTCCAGCATCATCTCAATGGCTAAACGCAGAGCTTAAGCCGACGTTTCAACTGCAAATGAGTCTTGTGTCTCAGTTATAACTACCCCCATTATTGGGTCAAGTACTGCCCACGTAATGAGGTGAGTTAACCCCCATTATGGAGGTTTTTAGGAGATAGTTTTATCCCTGAAACCCCTATAAATAGCTAGAGCTGCTATTGAAAAAGGGTCAAAATTTTCAGCTGAGAAATACTTCCCAGCCTAAACAAAGAGAAGATCTGAGCTTGAGTGTCTTCTTCTCTTGTAGTTGGATATTGACTTGTTGTAATCTTTCACTGATTCAAAAATATTTTACCATACTTTCAACTTCTCCCCGTACGCCAATCAATCAGTTTCAATAACTTAGGACCTTGATTAACATGTGTAGTAGGCATAGTATGGGATGCGTCTATATATGTGGCATTGGTGTTCGCTGACATGCTTAGTAATGAAAAATTGTATTATGTAATGTAATTTACTGTATTCACCTGACTATACTCATATATAGACACCTGACACTTGATTGTATGCTAGATTGATCTCATTACTCCTGAAGTTAGGTATTGCATGTCATCATGATACTTGTACTATATTGATTGACATTCATTATATCATAGTCTCTTCTTATTAATGTTTTATTCATGTCTTCCCTTCCAGTGTACGTGTTATGATTTCATGTACACACAGTTTACATGCACGAGCACCTTTCTTTTTCTTACACACTAATTAGGTTGCTTCCTGACGACCTTAGATTTACACGTCCAGATACTGGATGTTTCATGTTATTAATTAGGTGTTCGATGAGACTGGGCATGTTACGGGAACTGGAGTTTCTCTCTACCCATTCTGGTACCCTTGTCTTCCTTTTATTCCTATTGTTTTTGTAGTTTTTCTTGATTCTATATTATTATCAGTCATTATTCCTTTTCTTTATTCATATGATATCATGTGTGAATATCTATATGTAGTATTGCAGTGGTATTGATTCATCATAGATTTTTTTTAATAACTTGTTCAGTTTACTTTAGCCTTAGCGTATATATGTGGGGTATTTTCCTCGCGTATATACGTCGCCGACTCTCTTCGCGTCTCTATTTTCACGTATTTTAGGAAGCGGGGCGTGACAGGATTTCTTGGTATCAGAGCCAGGTTAACTCAAAGAGGACCTCTTACCGGTAACTTGAAATAAGTTATATTTACACTATAATATACATATACTATCCATATTAGATATTGAGTCCACTTGAAAATTGACTGTTCTCCCTTTAAAATTCATCTATTTGATCTTTTGGTATCCCTGATTTCAACTCTCTTTTCTAGAGTGATCTTAGTTCCATCTTGATTCTCATTCTCCTCCCGATTCTATTTCCCGATCTTGTCTCTTGGAGTCGGTTACTCCATTTTGTAACCGGTAGCAGAGATTAGAGAGCGCAGCAGAAGCGTAGTGGATCCATGATGCAGTGAGAAGTGACTGGAAACTCGTTATCTTCTCCCTTGATTTTGATTTTCTATCTATTCTCCGGTTTTATTAAAATTTCGAGGACAAAATTTTTATAAGGTGGGTAGAATATAATATACCTATTAGTAATAATAAATGTAGGTATTCTCATTCGGATGTTTGGATTTTAAAAATTTTAATGATTTTTGCTGTTTGGTTATTATTATTGCTGTCACTGTTTTTCTGTTACAAAAAAAAATGATATTTTTTGCTTCTTTGAAAAGTTTAGCTTTAGAACTTTCTGAAATTTCTATTTCTAATTTTGTCCTGCTGGTGTCTAGAATGCATTGCTATGATCAATCTGGGCTTTCAAGTTATTTACATTTGAAAGTTATCGAATTTAAGTGGATTTTGTGATTCTCTGTTTAGTTTCAGTCATTATATATAGTAGTCAGCTTATTTTCTGAAGATGGGTTTTTATTGACTTTCCTAGTCTTTCCTACTCGTTAAATGTTTTAACTTTTAAGTTTCGTTACTATTTTCATTTCTGAAACGAGGCTATGCATTTGTTTTGGAATAAATTAGTCTCATGTTTTAAAGCATAATTATTCTAATATTTGCTTGTTACAGCAAGCAGGAATTTGATGCTAAGCACATCAAATTTATAAATCTTTGATTTTAGCTTGGTTTTTCTATCCTTTTGGTGGTTGGCTGCTTGGAAAGTATTTAGAGAACTTGTTCCTTAAGCAACTGAAAGGATTGTCAAAGTTCATCTCTCTTTGTAAATGATTTGGTAATCTTATTAGAACTTATTTGTGATGTCTTATTTACCTTACATGTTTTTTTTATCCACAGAAACAACCATCATTTGAAAGGTGAAACTTTTACCATCTTAATCAGCCCAGAAAGTTCCTAACATTTGAAGATTTTTTTTATCAAGATCATCTTCATTTCTTACCAGTTCCATCTGTTATATGATGAAAAACTTGCTTACTATGCTAAGTATGTAACAAAACAATACTTATTAATGACTAAAATTCCAACACTATTTAAAAGCCAATGGTGCTTGGGAGTTTTATATCCTGTGGAATGCAATCTCCTAATTTGTTATATTGTCATATGTTAAGGGGGGTTTCTTTAATTAATATTTTGTTAGCTTCTATTTTCTAAAAGAAACCTTAACTATTTTTTTATGTTTTCAGTTTGTAAAAGAATCAGAAAAGATTGGATGCTAATTTAGGAAATTGGCAAGATCGTTATACCCTGATTGGGTATTCTGTTTTTGTGCTTTATATTTTATGTGTCTGTGTGTATTAATGTGTGCATGCATGAGTGTATGCCTATGTTTGTGTGTGTATATGTATGTAATTGCATATGTATGGGTATATGTGTATGTATGTATTATTTTAGTATGTGTGTATGTATACGTGTATTTGTATATCAACATGTGTGTTGGGTTGCGTGTTACAGCGATACGAACCCACTCGCGAGATCCGGATCCATTCCGGATCCGTGCTGGATGTGGACCCAATACACTGGCGATTCGAAAACCGACCCATGAGATGATCCAGGGATCCATATCAGTTCGTGCAGTGGAGACCAGAGGGTGATTCGGTTCCAAGACCACGTCATTTCATATGAGTATTCTTTGTATATGAGTATTCTTTGTTTATTTAATGAGTATTTCAGTATTATTTCACGTGAGTGCTTTTAACTTGTTTCAATAAACATTATTTTATGTTTAAATAGTGTTCATGTTTAATTACTGTTCATGCACGTCAATTATTATTCATGTTCACATATTAAATACACAAGGAATAAACCCCCAGAAGATTATATTGCCGATTCTGAATAAATATCATGATACCACTTAAGTAACTTGACTGATTATATATGATACTTGCTAAATATACTGTTCATGTTACTGAAAGTTACTAAGAAAATATCGTTAGACCTTAACGCTCGGTACAGCTCTATTAATCATATACACGGTTACTGTTAATGTTCACTATTCTTATTACTGTTCATCATGTATACGATTACTGTACTGTTACTGTCACCACATCGTCCTAGTATTTTAGTAACATGGATATTGATTGTTTAACTGAATTAAATAATAATGTAAATAGATAACTTACACTGCGATTGGGGAAATTGATGGAGGAGACAACGTATGTATTTTGGGTGGACCTAGGATACATGCTGTGCAGCCGACTTATGGTTCCACTGCAGGATTTCGGGGGATGACTGACATCCCATCTTTATTGTTTATAGTGTTACTATGAGTATTGTTCCACAGTGATACTGTGAGTACTATTACTGACGGTAAGGTCTGGTTCAGCATCAGGCATTTGGGCCGTGATCTCGGGTATGTACGGGACCAACCTAAAATATGAATAATGTCTCCAACCGATCAGTTTCAATAACTTAGGACCCTGAATGACACGTGTAGTAGGCGTAGTATGGGATGCGTCTATTATATGTGGCAAGTGGTGTTCGCTGACATAATTAATAATGAAAAATTGTATTATGTAATGTAATTAACTGCATTCACCTGACTGTACTCATATATAGACACCTGACACCTGATTGTATACTAGATTGATCTCATTACTCCTAAAGTTAGGTATTGCATGTCATCATGATACTTGTACTATATTGATTGACATTCATTATATCGCTCTCTTCTTATTAATATTTTGTTCATGTCTTCCCTTTCAGTATGTGAGTTATGATTTCATGTACACACTATTTATATGAACGAGCACCTTTCCTTTTCTTACACACTCTTTAGGTCGCTTCCTGACGACCTTGAATTTGCACGTCCAGATACTGGATGTTTCATGTTATTGATCAGGTGTTCGTTGAGACTAGACATGTTACGAGGAGCTGGAGTTTCTCTCTACCCATTCCGGTACCCTTATCCTCTTTTTATTCCTTTTATTTCTATAGTTTTCCTTGATTCTATATTATTACCAGTCGTTATGCTTTTTCTGTATTCATATGATATCATGTGCGGACATCTATATGTAGTATTGCAGTGGTATTGATTCATCATAGATTTTTGTATAGCTTGTTCAGGTTACTTTAGGCTTAGCGTGCATACGTGGGGTATTTTCCTCGCGTATATACGTTGCCGACTCTCATCGCGACTCCGTTTTTACGTATTTTGAGAAGCAGGGCGTGACATAAATAAAGAGTAGAATATAAAAACTGACATACCATCTAAACTTAATTTTAATGATTATGTACCAAACCACACTTACACTACTAGTTCATAGGCTTGGGATGTTGATGACAGTTGTAATACTTAAAATAATTTAAAAAATTTATTATTTATTAAGTCTCGTCTTGTGGCCTCAGTTGCTTGAGTAATTAAATTCATAGGAGTGTTTCTACACTTAATACTCTAAGACTATCTGGTTTGGGAGCATTGGCCTAAAGCTCGTTACATGGCGTAACTGAAATAGCATAATAGGATAAGACACTCTAAAACATAATAATTTTTTATTATCAATTAGTTAGGTGCATTGGCCTCAGAAAGACTCGGTATTTACGCGAAAGATAGTTAAAAATGTTGACTAAAAAAAGAAAAAATATTCTTACAAAATAAGAATGAAAGTTGGAACCAAATATTTCCAAGCTTGTCACTATCACGAGGTGCACATGATCTGAGACTTAGGATAGGTGGTGTAAATTTTAGAATTTGAACATTTATTTTATACACAATATAATTTCTTAAATTAAGATTGATCTGGAAAATGAAACTTTTGGATACTTATGATCTTGCTAATTAGTTAACCTGTGTAGATATAAAAAAATGAATTTTTTTCTTGATTTTCGGTTATCTTTTATTTTCCTATTGTTTATTCCTTAATCTCATTCTTTTATGGATTTTGTGAGTGTAATCCACTGAAAATCGTCATGAGACAAAACTCGTCCTCTAGGAGTAATCTAAGGGTTTAACGGATTGTTGCATGCGCTTAGTTCAATCGTGATTTCTACGAAAGTGAGTTAGATTAGGGTAGCTTTGTTTTTTTATTTGTTTTGCTCGAGGACTAGCAAAAGATAGGTGGGGGTATTTGATTGCCATCATTTTACTTCATTTTTATACTCCTATTCATTTATTTTGTATATAAGTAATTGCTACCTGGGTATGTTTTAGTGCTTTTTTGCAGTGAATGTTCTTTATCAGTAAGGAAAGGAGAATAAGCTTATAACAGTACATGTTGCTTGAATGAAATTGAAGTCTTTTTCGAACATACTGGAATATTTTGGTCATAATTTTGGTGCAGAACACTCAAAGAGGTTATCCAGGTGTCTATGGAAAGAGAATTCAAAGATTTACAACTTTAATGTTGAGAGTTTTTATTGATTCGGCCATTTGACTGTCCGTATTGGCTATTTACAAAATCTGTCTGAATTAGAAATGAATTATTATGTAATAACTTATTTTGAAGGGCTTTTATGTAAAATTCAAACAACATTAAAGCACATGTGTGCAGATCACAAGGGGCAGCCGTTTCTAGGTTTTTATTTTTTTAGTTTTTTTGGTTTGTCTTTATTCTAAGGTTGGAGATTAGTTTGGAATCTGGTTTTTTTTTATGGGTAGCTTTCCCTAATAAAAGATTTTTTTGTTTTGTTTTTTTCCTTTCTCTTGAGTGCGGCTGTGAAATTCTTTTTTATAATTGTGTGATCATTGTATTCTTTTCTTTTGCTTTCCCTGTGTATAATCCTTGTGGCTGTGTCTTCAACATTTGTCATCTTTGTTTTTCAGTGCTCTGAAGTGTGGTGGCAAGCAAGTTGTGTCAGGGGTGTACATCCTCGGGTTCAACGTGCCAGCGTTTGCCTGCACAATTTTCAGTGCCAGAAAGTAGAGTTGTGGGTTGGTTGCTGAACAGTGTATGACTCTGGTAATATCTCTCCCCCTAGCCCCTTTAATTATTTTTCTATTTAGTGCAATTGTTAGATTAAAATTAATGATGCTCTATTATCTGAATCATTTTATTATTAATTTAAACATGTGTAACTAAACTCTTTGCAAGTATCTAGAAGAAATGAACTTAAGCTAGATTATCTTGTGGTCAGTCGTTAGATCTCCTATCTAGGGATGTGCACACCAATTGACCTACGATTTTTAGGTGATTATTTCTAAAATAACTGGGTATTTGATAGATTATGTATCGAGATTTAATGATCCATGCTTAGGGTTTACCGCTTTTTCTGCTTTTATTTATTCAGTCATTTTATTATCTTTGATGGATCATGTAATGGAGATATACCATGTGCTTAGATCTAATATTCAGACTTAGTTTGCCTATTAAAAGTAGAGATTTGGTGATTTGTAACTACTTAATAGAAGAGACCTACATTGACCACATGATTCTAGTTTAGGGGATTCGATCCTATGTGCTTTACTTTTCTAGATTGACACGTAATTTAAAACAAAATTCCAAACTCTTCTATCAAGTCGCTTAGAAGTGTTCAAATCGTAAGAACCACATGTCCCGATGGATTGACTCTCAAGTGCTACATCAAATGACCATGTACTTGCAGTTAATTTAAATGAGGAGTGAAAAATCTCCCCATCAGCTCCTCACAACATCCACCCATGTGACATGGTGCCGACAACACGTGGCTTGGCAATCCAGGGAAGGGGGGATGGTCCTATGGCTTGCCTCGGTAGAGAGGGGGCGATCTGAAGAGGTGGCTTGGGCGGAGGCTGAACGGAGATGCAGAGTCGAGGAGGCAGAGCAGGAGTTGGGATCATCATTCAGAGATTAAAACAAACACTTGGTGGGCAGTATAGAAGACGAAGATGGCCAAGATGACAGGGAGGAAAGAAAGGTCTCAATTACAACAAACAGCCAAGGTCAGATACAAAATACCGGTTCACAGTTCTAAGGTAAATTCCAACAACCTAAGATTAAGGAAAAGAAATTAATAATTGAAAAAAAAAAAAAAAAAAGATGTAATGGGGTTTTGGTCACTGACCGGTGAAGACCACGAGATCGGGTTTCTCAGCCTCAATGACCCGGCGGATGAAGGCCGTCGTGTTGAGGTCGGTGCAGAAAGGCATCTCGCTCGCCGCACGTCGAGGCACTCGGTGTCCTTGCCGTTGGCGTAGTGCATGTCGGCGATCTGCAGGATCTTGAACCCGCATCTCTCTTCTTCCCCAATCTCAACCCAGATGAAAAAGCTGAAGAAAGATGAGAATGAGAGACTGAGAGAAGGAGAAGAAAGAGCAAGAAAGCCAAGGGGATAGAAGGGGAATTCATTGTGTAGGTGTTGTGTTTTGATTTTATTTTTGAGAGGGATTTATTTATGGGCTCCAAATCACTAGCAGAGATGCTATAACGGCTGAGATGTTGTTTGGATGGGACACAGTGTAGTGATGATGGGATGTGTACAATCTTTTTCCCATCTTTTTCACGTCCAATAAGTACATTTATTTAAGTTGGTAGCGGCCCGCGTAAGAATCTCGCTATTTAAAGTGTAAATAAAAACATATTATTAATTTTTGCTTTAACACAATATGGTTTGATTTGTTTGTTGCTTTACTAACAATCTTTGGGTCTTAAATTGATTTTAGTGTAACATAGTTTTTTTTTTTTTTTTAAGGGACAGCTTGGCTGTTGGAAAACAAAGTAGGGGAAATCAAGGGGGCGCATGTCAAATTTCGAGTGTTTTCAGAGCAAAACGTACTGAAATTTAACTGTGTACTGTTTAGTTAAAAAGCTGAAGTAGAGACTATGTTTTCTCTCTCAGCTTTCACAGCAAACAAACATGCTGAGGGAAAAAAAAAAAGTATGAGACTCACAATGTCAAGGACAAAAATGAGTTTTCCGCTAATTTTTCAGGACAAACAAATAAACCCCTAATTAGTCAAAGCCACTTGACTGGCCAGTAACTCATTGGGTTTGCTCCCCAGTGAGCTCAGTTTGAATCCAGGTGGGGGCGACATTTGGTTCCGCATGTGTGAGCGATCGTGTGAGCGACTGGGTTTGCTCCCCATCATGCGCCAGTTCGTCTTACGCTTGTGGGGCCGGGTATTAGTCTGGACGTTGGATAACCACTACGGAGATTTATCCCTAATAGAGTGAAGCGCTCTGGGATGACTCCCGAAAAGTTTTCCTTTCAAAAAAAAAAAAAAAAAAAAACTAATTATGGACAGACTTTACATTACTTGAGTTGTATGAAGTCGGAACAGATTGAATTGAGGACTACTAGATAATCTTGGCAAGTCTACCCTTTATGTGATTACTCAAATTTTCTGCTTGCACAAACGAATATTTTGATTTTCTGAAATGTGATTATCTGGTTGGCTTTAAATTTTATGCCATGTGACAGAATAAAAGTGTAGAATTATGTGATTACTCAAATTTTGCTTATACTCTTTGTATTAATTTGTGGGATCCGTTTGGTTGGTTGTCAACCAAAAATTGAAATGAAATTGAGTAATATCAGTACTAATCCTTTTTGAGGGATAGAAGAAAGAGCACATGGTGGCGACGTTGGGCTGATTTTTTTTTTCCCCTTCTCTTTGAGGGATTATTGGGTTGTATAATTAATATTTATAGGTGCCAAATCAATAATTGAGGTAGGTAGGATGGAGATGTATTGTCCCCATCCATCCAATCTTGTCTCAAATATTACTCAACTGTGATACTTTTAAGAACATGACAAGTTTGCTAAATTTTGAAGAGGAATATTACGCATATTCCCTACTTCTTTTGGAATGAGTTTGAGGAATTCTGTAGAGATAAAAGAATCTCTAGGCATCGTACAGTCAGAGAGACCCTGTAGCAGAACAAAGTTAC